>JAQFYU010002466.1:0-11840 GCA_034694905.1 Ceratophysella granulata
TACTACTTTGTCATGGTGGCGGAGTACAGGCGGGGTCGAGGTCACTTCGGCTTCCCACTCGCCGATTGGGTTTTTGCACTCTTCACAATCGCTTTCCTATTTTTCTTGGCACTTTACATCTGGTTCGTGATCATCATGCTCGCCTACGCTTCGTATATAAATCGGAAGAGTCTTCTGGAGAATCAAGCCCTAGCTTTTCAAAAAGCGACCGAAGAAGATGAGTGCCCTGAATCCTGTATTCCAACACCTTGTCCAACATCGGTCTGCAGCGTCCCACTCTACACTGCTGGTTCCAGCTACTGTCCACCTTATCCCTGTTCCACTTTGAATGCCTGTCAATCAATAGCACCGCATGCACTGAACTTCTACAGCTCTTCTAGGATCGAAACAATTAAGAACTACCTTTGCTCGTCCTCTACTTACAAAGGCAGTTGTTGCTAAGTTCAAAAGAGATTCTTCTAACCAGACAATTTTGAACGTCGGATTTGAACCATTCCTAGCCTGAACAAATTGGATTAAAATGTTTCCGCTGTATTTAGTCAACTTCAATACTGATTAATGATTACTGATTAATTCCTTAGATAAATTGACCGCTTCAAATAGATTTACATGTGTTTTTCTACTTGCAACAAGATTGAACGGTCTGACAACTGACCCTCTGTTTACGCGTTAGCCTGACCACAGCAGACAACCGATTTGTTAAGATTATCTTTCTGTTAAATCCTTTTGCGGGGATTGAGATCGGTGTTTGCACTACACAATTCGCATCTGAAACCAACAGGGATGAGCAAAATTATTGAGGTCGAAAATTAGTGATTTTAAAATCATGATTTTGGGCTCTAAGATGATGTTGATTTTCCATGTCCGATTTTGAAAGACTTGATTGATTTTTTATCTTGATTCTGACGGATTTCGAAAAAATTTAGGATCTGGAAATGCGGAATTTCCATGTCGTGATTAATGATAATAAAAAATCAATTTAATTCCTGATTTCAATTTTTCCATTGATTTTGATTTTGGGTTTTAATATTTTTGAAAATGTGATTTTGATTTTGATAAATTAAATACTTTTAGTCAATGATTTTCAAAACCGTTATCAATTGTGCTCGATATTGCTAAGACGAATCGTTTCATCTCAGTGCAATGCTAGTTCTGGAACTTTTTTATTGTCACAAAATTCATTGCAACTCATCCATTCAAAAAAATAAGAATCCGATATAATTTATGTTAAACTTTTCCATTGTTCTTTTGTTGAAATGATACTCAAACAATTGCTAACTAGCGCGTCATCTTGTTTCTACTATCTAGTTCAAAATTATGAAGCTCATTCGTCCTCAGAACAAGTTGTATTTAGAAAAATGCAATGTTCGAATGGTGTAAGCGACCCGCTATTATGACATTTACTAAATAATAAATTGACCCATACCAAAATTTGTTAAGATTACAATAAACGCTGTCTATTTATTAAGAATAATAAGAAATATTATTATTTTGTATAATACACACTGGGAACTGGAATGGTTTCAACTCCTTAAAAAACTACAACAAAGAAACAAATAGGAATAAATACTGTATAATAAATAATTATAAAATTATTCACCGTCGAACTTCACGAGAAAATAAAATATAAATTGGTAGTCTAGACTACGAACTAATTCGTACGCTCTCTCACTGGTTCCTAAATTCCCTGGAATGTATCTGGAATCAACCTCCGAAACAGAGGCCTTCAGGTCTTCCCTACTTATGACTTGACTCGGAAGTACATCATGGAACATACATAAGCTATGTAACACAACATTCCACTTCTTTCGAGAGATCAAAAAACAAACACAAAAAATTATTGAAAACCAACGTTTTGATATCATTTTCCCTGTCAAAAATTTACAACTCCTGGAGTTTCTCTACTATTATCCAACGTTAAAATTCTACACTAAGTCTAACAGAAGTGTAAAAAAAATCAGGTAACTTAAATATACACTTTAAGTAAGTACTCGTGGGTTTCCAACACTCAATTCAACAAGTTTTAGCTAAGTAGTAGTATATTATAGTAGGTAATTGTGTTTTCCTTGTCTCCATATTTTAAACCAAAAAGGGTTCTCAATTGATATACTTACTAAGATTAGTAGGAATGAATGATATTTGTGGAATCATTCAAGAGGAACTTTTATTTTTCTTGTTCGTTTTTTTCTTCTTCTTCTTACTTCACCGAGAAAAGAAACAAACATACACCGTTTGGATTGAAGATATTTTCGTTTAGAGGTTCTTCTAGTCACTTTTGCTGATAGTCGAGCCATTGTTGGGACCGTTGGATGTTGGGGTTTGGGGTGAGGAGCCGTAGGAAGTAGTGACGAGTGACAGTGGTCCTCCTGACATCCCATGATGTGGTGACCCGAACATGTTCTGATGATGATGTGAGAGGGTGCTGGGCAGACCACCTGGGCTGCACATCGAAGGACTTCCCATTCCCATGGCTGCAGTGGGAGGATTGATACGTTTCTCCTTTTGTCGCCTGCTCCAGAACAGAATACAATCAATAAGGATCAAGAACGAACCAAGTTTATCGAATAGTTAAATTCAATTTTTTCCACAGAGCTAAATTAGATTCCACGAAAATTCGGTTTTCGTAGTTTTTTCGGACGAATTTTCCGTGAGCGAATTTTTCGGACACCAAAATTAACCATTATTGGTTTGATCATTCCAGTTGAAGAAGATCAAATATGGTTAAACAAGGCATTCCTGCTTTAAGCAAAGTTGACGCCTTGAATTATCGAACAATCTTCCATAATATGTAGAGAGCGTTGATCAAGAAACGGGGATGCGCAATTTTGTCAATTTAAATTGAATTGAATAAGCGATTATAATTTTTTTTTGGAAAGTTTGGGCAATTTTGACAATCCGATGAGCCGTAACCCAATTCTATTCCATTAGACGGCTGAAATTTTGTTAGGATGGTATTTTCTGGATAATAAAATTACAGGCACAATTTTGGAACACTAAACTCGCGATTCGCCAAAAAATGTGAAAATTCTACGGATATCTGGTACATATTTGATTTTAGTTTTAATTAGCTGAGTGGAAGTGAAAGGGGCGATATAAAATTTTAAGAGTAATTACCGATTGCAGAACCAGACGCGAACAACTTCCTTTTCCATGGACAGGTTGTCCGCAAGATGTGTGATTTCTTCTGAAGTTGGTTTGGGATTTTGAAGAAAAGCTCGTTCGAGTGCTACACGGACCGTCGTTTCAATTGAAGTACGTTTCTTTCGTCGTCGTCCAATAGCCTCAGGTGTGGTGTGCGGATTGGAGAGTGAACTCGGGTTGTTGAGTGAGTTGTCAGCGTCTTCGAGCCATTTCTGAAGCAGTGGTTTCAGTTTGCACATATTCTTGAATGAGAGGTTCAGAGCTTCGAACCGGGAAATTGTGGTTTGGGAAAAGTCATTTCCATATAGTTTGCCCATAGCAAGTCCAACGTCTCCTTGAGTGAAACCTGGGTTGACAAAAAAGTGATCAGTTTTAGATTTAGACCAAAACTTTATAACGTCAATACTACGGAAATTATCTAATTTAAATGGCGCATTAAAAATAAATATAACGCAATCAAGAATTAAATTATAAAACGTCAGTTTTAGTTTCAGCATGCCTACATTAATACAAATGCGCACACTGACTTTACATATTTTTACGTTTGGTCACTGGCAACCAGCACCATTGCAATTTTTAAAACCTTAAACGGATGCACCAAGTTCATTTCCTGAATTGGTTTTTTTTTGCTCCAAGTAGAAAACTAGCACAACGGTTCATGAACCGGAAAACGCTGGAGTATTACCAGACGGGTCTAAAGCGTGGATGGCTTCTACTGCTAGCCGGTAGTAAACGGGTAATGTTATCACAAGGAGTGGAGTAACTTGAGGAGAATGGGTGTTTAAATGGAGTCATAAAAGGCCTTCTGGCTTACCTAATTTGATGCGTCTCTGCTTGAAAGTTTTGGCAAATTGCTCCAATTCCTCCAAATCCGTCGTTTCGTCAATGGCGGGCTCCACAATGAGCCTGGGAGTGGAGGACTTGATATGATGGGTCACTTGAGTCTGGGGTGGGGAGGTGGGTGACGGGGAGGCGGAGACGGTCGAGTGTGATTGTGTGTCGTGACGTTGTTGTTGCTGGAGATGTTGGGCGGCCGAAGGGTGATGATGATGGTGTGAATGTTGTTGTTGGGCATGAGCATTGTGCTGTTGTTGGGACTTGCTCAGATGCTGCTGGAGAGTTTGAGCTACTTGTGCAGCAGCTTGAACAGCCTATTCGGTAAATAAATAAATATATTCATAAATAATTATTGAATGTATTTAAATGTGCATTATGCATACATAGCAGCTAGCGGGTTTTGGCCAATACCTTCCTGCTTAAGTGGTTTGGCGCCATTTGCGACATATGCGAAAATACAGTGAAATGCTTGCTATCGAAAAATTGCTGGAGATTGTTGTAGCCTTCAGTCGCGTGTATCAGATTTCTCAGCGAATATTTGTGGTTTTACGCCTTCTTCTAAAAATTTCGATTCATTTTCGAATCATTTGGTATCGAAGCACTTTACGGCGCATGTATACCTCACGTTATTTCGACTTTTTGACCGATTTGATAGAAAAATGCTTGGAAATAAACTAATTCGTAAAGAAATGTTACAAAAAGCATGAAAAAATTCTGTACGACAGGAAAATCGCATATCACATGTTTTGTTAATTTTGGGTATAGATTAACCGAAAAAAATCCGCTTCTACTAATTTGAATTTTTGAATTTTGATTAAATTTGTTCGAAAATAAAGATATCGTTCTCATCGTGAAATCAAATCTTTAATGAACTATCAGAAAAGGATCAACTCGTAACTCTGAAAGTTCAACGAAAGGAGCACGAAGTACGATTGGAACAATAATACGTTTCATGAGACGAAACCAGGAATATCTGTTTATGCAGATTTTGGAGCTTAAATACATTAATCACTCAGAGGGAGACTGGGAATGATTAAGTCGGACTTGAAGTCTGGTGATGAGATAACGAGAAAAAGGAAACCTCAAGATTAGATTTATAAAAATGTTTTTCCCAAAAGGAGTGACTTGAATTTGAATGATGAAAATGAAAAGTAGCCTGTCGACGACTCTGATACTCCATAACTAGGCTCCTACACAACTATTAATTATGTCGAGCACACATTGTTTTAAACGTTCTTGACGTATGCATGCGATTCCATTATTAACAGCGCATAAACTAAATATTTTTTACCAAAATATTACGCTCAACTGCATAAGGAAGGGCAACGACTTTTCCTAAATTCTGTGCTAACCCAAAGTTCTTGCCGAAAAAATTCATCAAAGCTGACCAATCTGATGTTTTTAAAATACCACGATACCATGATCGGCTATCTTCCATAAAGGAATGTAAATGAGGAAAGTCATTAAACTGTAAAATGCAAAAACTCTATTTCTCAATGCCAAGGATGAAGATTGAATTAGCACGAGCGTGTGTTGAAATTGAAAATGGAAAGAATTTAAATAGGTTTATTGCTGAGGCGAAGCCTGAGACGCTGCGTGAAGAAAATAGTTCACCTGTGACCCAGCGGAGGAATTAGATGGTCTTGATGAAGGAGCCACCAAGCTGGCATAGTTAGCGGAGGAGAACAGACTTGAATGCAATAGACCCTTCGGGTAAGAAAAAATAGAAACAATCAGCTCAGATCACCTACGAATAATGGAATCTAGTAAATCAAGCCAAATAAATTTGAATCAGATGCTCAGGACAGAATGAAAATCATTTGCAAATCAAAGTATTAAAAATTTGAATTAATTTGACTAGATAACTTGAATAAATGGCTTAAGCGGTTGAGGTGTCAGAATATTTAAATCAAAGAACAAGTCAGATTGAATTTGTTAAATTGAGCATGCAAAGTGTGAGATATGAATGATTGACCAGAAGTTGGCATACCTGATTCTGTAAGTAGAATTGTGCTTGAGGAGGTAGTTGAGAAGCTGCTCCGCCGCTTCCTGCCGTCTGCCCAAACATGACTAATTGTTGCAAAGTTTGTTGTAAACTCTGCTGTTGTTGTTGAAGTTGCTGTTGAAGAGCCTGCAGAATTACAAACAAAATTATTATTTAGAATTAGTGGATTATTCGATGAATTTGCATATAATCAACATACAGTCATTGAAACACCAAAAATTTAAATTTTTGAAAGGCGTGAAAAGCTTTAAAAATGCATTTATTAAGAAAACAATTCAAATTAAGTGCAAACAATTAATTCGACTAAGCAATACAAATTTCACAAATCAATATATGCTAAGTTAAGTTATTACCTTTACCTGTAACTCTTGATTACCAAGACCAGCGGTGGACGCGAACTGATTCTGTAGAAACAACTGTTGATTGGATGCGCTCAGACTCATCAACTGAAATGATCAAACAGAATTTACCATAGTATAGAAATTAAGCTTTTTCTCAACTCAGTTTGGAGTATTTGTGGAAATGCAAGGCATATTTGACATGATTCAATGATGATTTAAAATATATCCAATGCCTGAGCTTGAGGATATTTACTAAGAGTGAAGTGACGCTTCCTCAGAACACTCAAGTCATGTCTTGACTTGACAGTAGCGTGCAGTCCATGAGGGAAGGTTGATTGAATTAAGTCCACGTAAGGCTTGATTCTGCCTGGAATTCCAGCAGAATCTGCATAGATGCAAATGTCTGTGATTGCTAATTTGCATTGGTACTGATTTCCGTTAACTAATTCCACGGTTTATTGTAGAGTTGTAGAATAGAAGTATTGAATTGAAGTTATCGGAAAGGAACAATTTAATTCTCAATTTTGGTCAACCGAAAGTGAATGAATGAACCTTCCTGTACTGTAATCCTTTCGAACCCCTTCAAAGTTCAGCATATTTGTATTTGGCATTGGCATTAAGTACTACGGCAACGATCTTGAGGTTTGAAGAGATCTTAAACCTGAGAGTGAACCTTATTTCGTTGCTCGTGGGTCATATCAGCAAAGAGGTCCATTTTAGTGGTTCAAGTGGATCGGATTATTTTTTAGATTGTGTCAAATGTCCAGTACCACTTGACCACTACTGCATGGTTGAAAAATTCAGAATTTGAGATTGGATTTGAGTGACAAAGCGGATCAAATCTTAGGAGCTTTGAATTTTGCATAAAGACGAAAAACCTGGCAAAGTTGTGCTGGGCCGTTTACGTGTAGTACTGACACCCGAGGGTCAAAAATATTAAGAAGAAGTTACTTTTGACTCTTCAACGTTGCGGAGATGAGTGACCTATATGTCAAAATGGCAGCCTAGATGAACTCTACAACTTTTGTCTATAATTTGTTGTAAATTGTTGAGAATTTCGTTTCGTTGTTCGATTGACTCCTCAACACCCAGGATAATAAGTCCGCTCCACTGCTTGAATCACTTCAAGTATGAAGGTATGCCTGGTAACAAATGCCTGGTACCTCTAGTGAACTCGAACATAACGTCAACCGTAATATTTATATACTTATTTTTAGTACTTACTGAAAAACCGTGGTATCAAGTATTCACTTGGTCGTACATACGATATACGATATGCGCATGTTGTATGTCACAGTTTAATTCAGATATTTGACACCTTACCCAATTTCTTAATCAATTGAACACCTGTTCTGTTGTCTGTGCAGTTAAATGATCGTCCTCAGAAACCGAAATTACAAATTACAAACTATCAGAATTGATGGGCTGGTATTGACACTCATCCACAATAAAGTATTGTCATTTGAAAATATTCAAGAGAAATAGAAGCAGACCTAACAACGTAGCGTCGTTCGTTCACTACACGTGGTCACGAAATTCAAAATGTGGGATTGTTGATGTTATACCACAGTTGCCCGATTTTAGTTAATGTAACCAGTGGAATATGCATGCCGAGGATTGCTGTAAGTATCATTTCTCCTTATGGATAAACCACGATGTGCTTCATTTTCATTTTGTGTGTAGTTTATTTTAAATTTTGTAGATGACCACTAATTATTGGGTATCGAATATCGATCATTCAAGATTGAATCATGTCAAAATTAATGAGATTGAACAGACAACTGTAAATTTCTTGAGAATACGAACAGTACAACAATTGCTGTATTTAAAATTACCTGAGCAGCAAAAGCAGCTTGCACTGATGCGGCGGTGGGTGTATTTGAGGGTGGGGTGAGTTGGGGATGTCCATTTGACTTTTCGTTTCCGTTTTTGTTGGGTAAAATGATGTGGTTGTTGTGTGACGAGAGTCTTTCGTTCGAAGTGACCAGGTTGAGAGCGCCCACTTTGTCAGAGTCCATCGAGTCTCCATCCTCACCCAACTCACTTCCTGACCTCTCCTCTTCGCTCAGGTCACCGTTCAGCCCATTGTCTGTAAATAACACAAAATCAACCATATTTAAAATTATAGTGAATTATAAAATTACCCGATGAACACGTATTTAGTTCATTTAAATTTAAATACGCTTAAAAATAATTATAGCGGATAAGTTTTTGAGTGTTCGGACAATAAGCTAGCAAATCACAATTGTAGAACTTGTAGACTGGTGCACAGTAGTAACAAAACAACAACGTCAAAATAAAGAATTCCCGAGGTTTTAAGTAAATAAATGGGCATATAATAGCAAATTATCTCTGAGACTCGATAATTACTTCTTAAATACCACTATTTTATAAACCACAAAAATTTTGAACTGGTGATGTGACCTTAAACATTTATTCTTCTTAGGCAGTCAATTTTAGAGAGATTCAATGCAACACGGATACGAGCCTAGACAGATCACCGTAAGAAGCTCAATACAAGAAGCTTCGTTCCTTGTTTCAAAAATATATTCCAGAAAGTTTCTGTCTATATATCTATTATTCTCCCCAACATCATCTGCCCATTAGTATTCCGCGTATACACATTCGGAATGGTCACTTCTGGACCCATGCCTTTTGACCATTTTATGCAAGATGCATGTAAAATACATCGATTAAAAAAGATATTCTTCCTCCATCCCAAATACATCTTCCCAAGTCCCGAGTCCAGCCTGACGTGCTCAGACTATTAAAAATAAAATTTTATTCTGGAAGGGGAAGTTCTCACCCTGGAGCTAGAAAATCTCTCTAGAGCCAGTCCACTTCCTTAACCCTTTGCCAGAATTTCACTATTATGGGTTCAACGTTCAGCCATATTATGTTTGATCCTCGGGTAGCTTAAATTCCGTTTTCCAATTTTATTCTAAATAAATAAATACACGCTTTCGGCTTGGGCTTGCTACGATGAAATATTGGGTGGATGCGTGAATCGAGTGAAAAACAGAAAAATTGAAGTTGGGATTTCGGAAGTAGAATCTAAGTTCCTAATTCCATTCATTGGTCCAACCAAAGAGGTACATTTTGTGTGGATCCAAAGAGAGAGAGAGAGACGATTAAAGCTGAGCCATTAGACAAAAGGAGGTCTGAAACTAATTGAAAGAAAGTCGTGTGGCTGACGGAATTCCTTTTCTCTCCTCGTCCAGCCCACCTCCTCCAAAATACAGTCATTCATTCAACTCACTTGATTCCTGGACCTCAATCCGCCCAACCTCCTCTCTCCTCAGCCTGTCTTGTCTCAAGCCAACAAACCATATGGGTGAAAATTCAATTTAATTTATATAAAGAGAACAAGGTGCTATTCATTTTCTTTTTTTCTCTCCTCAAGTAAAAAAAAATCCCCAGGAGGATAACTGGTGATTTCCCCTTTTCTTCCTCCACACACACACACACATTCACTTTCTTTTTCTGAGAGTGACCATTAAAGGTTAAGAGATGAGATAGTTTGGTGACCAGAAGGGTCATATGCCACTCTGTAGACCTACCTGACATTCATGTCTTTAACTGGCAGATTTCAAACATGTACCAAAGATTTTTTTTGTTGCATTACGTACAATGACTGGGATTTCGACTTCCGGTTTGGAAATGGTGAATAATTATATTATACACCACAACAACCCAAAATATTTGCACGCAAGTTGGATTGTTTTTAAAAGAAATACGTTCATGCGATCATGCGAACCAACTGAGCATCTTGCAAAACTGCTTTATTGACAATTAACCTATTATAAGAGTTTAACGATGTTAGTATTTATTTTATACATTTTGATTTTTAAAAAATTGCATTGGAATCGAGAAATAATTCAGGCAACTGTGTTGGGCATTGAAAACCAGCAATGCTTCATTTGTTAGGCTTTATTTTATTTTGCAAAATATCGCCGTTGGCATGGATTTTCCGCCATGTCAACCTAAATAGTAAAATATATCGACCAAATCAATTGACATCAACTTAATTTCAATACAGATAAGTTTATAAAATTTTAAAACTCCAATGAGTGAACTTATTCGAGGTGTAAGCTAAATTCTACTCAGCATTTAAAAAATTATCCATATGCGAAAGAAGCAATTCAATAAAAATTTTCTTTTTTTTGTTACGGGAGAAAAATTCTGTAGCAGTAAATTCAAGTCCTCAGAGTTCGTTCTTTATATTTACACGTAAAATAGGGTAAATTTAAGTTGGGTTAGGTTGGGTTAGTTTATGTTACTTTGTAGTTTATTTATTATCTAAAGCAATTTAAAACATTTTCATAAGTTATGAATTACGACATACTGCGAAATTCTTTTTTTTTTGTAATTACAAGCCGTGTTTTACTATTTTAATATTGCAATAAATTTGAATTGAAGTTTTGTAAAGATTTCTTCGAAAAATCCAAAATTTAGGAGGAATGTCATAGATAGACCAACAAACTAACCTCAGCTGCCAAGTCCAGCTTTTCCCATACACGTTGATTTCTACTTTCTATTCCTGGTTAGAGAGAAGAAAGGAGAAAGTTAGGTAAGAGAAACCCCTTTGGACTCAAGAGTCTCTCAGATCTTATCCATGGACGGCTGTGGGGCTGGACTGGCCGGCTGGGTGACGAACAAAAGCGTTTGTGAAATTTCCCAATCAAAATACAACATCTCCATTTTCAATCGTCTCTCCAAGTGTGGACCTATTTTAACCTCTTCTCCTCTCTTCTACTTCTGTTCAAACTCAAGGACCTCCTGAATGTGGAAATGGAATATCAAGGAGATTGAATAATATGGGCTGCTCCCTATTCAGAGTCCTCGTCTTCATCTCAGATCCATTTCCTTCATCCGATTAAACTCTCCTGAGGCTGGAGTCCAGTCCAGCAAGGGTAATGGGCAACCCAAGGCACACTCCTTCACTTTCCCCTTCTTTCTCCGTATCCTCCTGCCTACTGCCTTCTGTGACCAGCCGATTGACCATTCCTGCATCTCATGTCACTTTCAGAATATCAAAACAAGAAGTACATCCGTCGGCGGAACATGGGGAACGAACTCTTGGTTTCAATGCATTCTAATTTTTATGCTCCCCTCTACTTACTTTGAGTATTACCATATGCTTGACAAAGAGAAAGGTACTGTTTGAGAGATTCTACGACGATTCTGAAGTTGATGTACGTACATTCAGGAAATCTTCTATTTTTAGCAACAAAAAAAACGAGTTGGGATGAATCTAGGCCCAAATTATTGCTTGATTCTTTATCTTAAAAAACATACTTACTTTGCTTTCTAAAAACATAAGCTTTTTTTGGAAACCAATACATTTTAATATTACATGTATTTTTAAAAAAAATTATTTCTACTCCAAAATTTCAATTTAATTAGGGCTTATGTTTAAAGTCACCTAAAATTAATCCATTTTTCACCTAATTTTTGCTAAAATTGACCAGAACTGCTTTTCACCTAAATTTAGCCTACGTTTAACCTAATTTTTG
>JAQFYU010002467.1:0-11839 GCA_034694905.1 Ceratophysella granulata
GGTGATTTACGAGTAGAATTTATTTAATTAAATGAATTAAATGAAGGATTTCCAGTGGAAACCCAAAAAAATCTTATGTTCTATAAAAATCATAGGTTTGGCTCTAGTTTCAGTTGAAATTTAAGGCAATTAAAATGATGTTAATTGCTAATCAAGAAAATCAAAAAATAGGGGTTAATAGCGCCGTACGTGCACTGCACCATAAGAATTTAAATCATGGGCTATGGAAATCACATAAATCCAAACCAATAAAAAAACTGGTTGTTAAAGCACACTTCTTAGCTGACGCATTGAAAATATCACTGATCTGTACCTGTGTATTGAATTTGCCAAAGAATGCGCAATTAATCGGGCTACAATGGGTAGTGTTGTGCTTGTGCAGTAGGTATGACATATTGTCATCTCTTTTAGACCTCATCACTATCAAGTGTTGATGCCAGGTACAATATATTTTTGAAATTATTCATTTGAATAGCCCACTTAGCATTGTAGTATTACGTTGCTGTGACAATTGTGTCATAATGTATTGTTTGTATCGAAGGATATCAACAATTTTAATCTTTGGAGTCCAAAATTTGGGAATTGTGTGTAGGATTACGTTACCAGGGTCGCTGGCAACTGTGTTGACAAAAGTTGTTGTGTGACAGAATTTGCATGGAATTGGGAATTGGGAAAATACACCGCTTCTCCAAAATATGATAAAGGATACAAAATAAATTTAAAAATTCAATATCTGGCTATGAAAATCATCACAATAAAAATCTAATTCAATCATGAGAAAGAAATAAGGCAATCTATTGTATTCTTGCAAGAGCTTAGCAAATCACAAAAGTAAAGTAATAAAATGAGTCGAAAATACTGCCAAACATCTAATACAGTGTTGGAAAATAATTTTAGAAATCAGACAAAAAAAAACTATATTTATCCAAAACCTGGGTTAAGCCAATGCAGCTACTTCTAAATCTGTTAAATTGAAATCCTATCCAATTGGCGTAGAATTGGAAAAAAAGCCACAAAGTAGTTTTTTGAACCTTGCGGATTTTGACTGGCTTGAGGCTATTAAAACTTCTTCCTGAAAACCTGGATATACAATACAATCATAGTGTTTCTCACGAATTGAATGAACACAAAATTGCAATTTAGAAGGGACAATGGATCTTAATCTTCATCAGAACCAGGAAGAGGAAGAACTCAAGGAATGCTCAATCTTATTTACGCTAAACTCAGTTCTAGCCTTCTATACATGTCTATATTACTGATAACATGGAAGCCTTACGAAACCCGCTTAATGGGTATGAATTGGAGCTCATCCGCTGAGAATTCATTCCCTCGTTATCTCCGTCTGTAGCCTACTCCATGCAAACGTCTTGGTCTACAATTTGTAATCATTTGGAGATACCTAGCTTAGCTGGAGCATTCTCACTCTGGCACTACCTAGCGCTTCTTATACAGTGTCGCTCATGGCGTGCTCTCGGGCCATTAGAATTTTGCTAGACGGGAAACAAATTGTCTGAGCCTTAAATCTCATTCCGTACTCGAAGCTCTACAGGAGAAATCAGGCAAGTCTGCTTCACTAATTTTCCAGAGGATCTAGAATGCAGCGTTAACTCTTTGTGAACAGAATTGTAAGCGGCTGGAAGGAGGGGATGAAATATGAAGCTCATTTTGAGTTTTGGACTGGGTTGGTTTGATTGTAGGAAATATATTCATGGGAATGCTATCCCGGAATCCGGATTCGATTAGGCTTCTCCACGCTCCTCGAGTAATTTATACATTGTAGGCCAATGTCAATGTTAGAAGAAGACTCGGATGCAACGGCCGCCGCTAGGAACAAATTCAAAACCCTAAAGACTAAAACCCTAATGTCTTCTAGCTTCTCTTCACTGCCTTCAAATAATGCACACGTAAACCAACCGAGTCATTAATATTCACAAACCTATCATGTGGATCTGGATGTACAAATTGATTTTTCTGTGTCTGAAACCCCCAAATTCTAAATGATACATTGCCTTATTATCATTTCGAATTACAATAGGAAAGGAATATCAAATCTTATCTCGTCTGTTTTCGACTGTTAAATTTATGACGAAATTTCAGAGTCAGTGCATGTTTCATGACCCAGCTTGAAGTTACACAGCCCAAACTAAACCCTTTCTCTATGTTGACCTTTTGCAAACCTCAGCCAAGCATTATGAAGACACAATCGGCTTACTTTTGTGTTCCAAGTTCCACGTGTAAAAGCATTTCTCTGAATATTTTAGAATAGCACTAAATTAGGAAACGGGAACAGAGGTTTTACTTTTCAATGAATGAAAGGTTGGATTCCATATTTCCGTATGCACTTTACTGGAATTCGGATTCTCCGTCTTTCTCAGACGATAAAATCTAATTCTATAAATACTCTCACCTAAGAAAACATATATTCAGGCTTAAGTTAAGCTAAAAAGCTTTTAATATTTATTATGGGCTTGGATGAGATTTAAGATTAGTGGAAACGCACTCAGTGTGACAGTGACACGTGAAATGTTAGATCACGCCATGTTTCCGTTTTCCGCAAAATAGGTCAATCCAGGTGGAATCGCCTGTGAATGTTGAGGAAGAAGAGAACATACAAAACAAAATCTCCTTAAAACAAAATTTAAGTGGCTCAAGAAATATTTAAAATTAGAATCCATACCAACACCGCCATATGTAGCTAGTCAGAGCAATAAAAATATCGAGTATTCAATTCATGGCTTGAGTCAGATATTGTTTTGTTGTTCCTTCATTTTAAAATGCATTAGAATAAATTAATTTTCGGCACAAATTTTGAATCTCAATGCACACAGAGAATTGGCGTTAAAAACAAAACTGAAAAGTACAACGCCTTTGTAAAACATTTCCAAGTATTGAAATTCTCTGTTTTTTCCGCATGCACGGCTTCCCATTCAGATTTTTCTTAACTTTATAAGACACTAGCTGGCCCGTTAATCAGTCCACGACACTGACTTTACCGAATTGATTTTACCGAATATATTTAATTCGATGCATACTTTTAAAAGTTTTAATTGCCAGCACCTCCCGTCACATCTTAAAATTCTCGTTACATCTGAATAATTGCTGTAAACATTTATTGTGTAATGTGTAGGACTGTTGCCAGGACATTGGGTACCTAGCTGTCACTGGCAATCGTGTTGACAAGGTTGTTGTGCGACAGATACACAGATACACAGAAACTCGTTATTATAAAGGGTGATTGTTCAGAACTACATTTTCAGGGCACTACTGGACATTAGTAAAGACTAGTTGCCCAATTTAATCACAACAGAGTTGTGAATTTACAAAATTAATCACGTGACAATTGGCACAGTTTTGTAATGTTGTAATGTACAATCAGGTACTATCGCCTATTTTACGTCTCAGAAATATATTTTTAAGCCCAACTGAATATCGAGTTAAAAATTCGAATTTGAAGAACCGATTTCGTATTAAATTATAAGATTGCTGTGTCTATGGACAGTCATTCTTCAAAGTCACTTGGGAAATGTGTCATTTGTAAATGGTGAGCATCATCAATATTTTAGATTTTGGAAATACAAAATTAGGATAAATTAAATTGTGCATGAATATGTTACCAGGACATCGGTCACTCGGAAATATGTTGTTAGAAGACAGGTACAGTACATATACAGCACAGATAGAGTATGAATACAGCACACACTTTGAGCGCTCATTATCAGATAGGAAGTTGACAAAGTTATGGGGGAAAGGATTGATACACAGTAAACACAAAAAAGAGATATTTTAGCCTCCACCCTGTTGAAGCAGTAGCATAAGCTAACCTCATGACGATTGAAATTGTTGTCATGACAACCTGATCCCGGTCTATCTATAATGGCTGACAGTTGAGATAATTTGTTCGTTTACGGAAATTCCCACTCCTCCTACATCAACCCATTCGATTTGGAGATGTCTTCCTAAGTATGATGCGAAATGGGGAAACGTTAAGGAAGATGGAGGGTGAGCTTAACGGAATGAAAAAGCTGTTTGAATAGATCAGGTCGACTAATGAGTCTATTTGAATCAAATTCGGAGTCATTGTCATGGTCTTGGAAGGATAACATGAAAAGGCTTTTCTTCTTCATTCCAGTTTCGTGCTAAGAATGGCGGATGTTTGTTCCAATGACAATGATCTCCCTGAGCAGCTTCCCTCTTCCTCTCTCTCCTTGGCTCCAACCTTCCTTTGTAGTTGAGGGCATACGTGATGCATACTCAAACCCACCACCACCAACCCAACCTTTCTCCTCTGGCTCTAATTTCATTCACCTTTAAAAGCCCTTTATTTTCGAGCATGGAAACATGTCCCGTTCCGGATTGATGAAACTATTTGAGAGGAATTTTGATACTGGCCATGAGAGCTAATCTCGACCTTGGCTAAATGGAACATGACGAAATTGGAACATAACGGAAATGAAGAAGAATTTGACTCAAATGTCAAACATTTGGCTATTTACAACTCAGGTGTCAGTGAATTCAACATTTTTGCACGTGTCAGTACGCTGTGGACCACATAGGTCGATTATACTCAAGGTTGCTACCATGCACCGGATACGCAATGGAGGCTTCTGCTTTTGCCAGTTGCTGTAAATCTTAAATAATTTGTGATTTCAGTGATTCACACCGACAGGTTCTAAAATATTAAAAAGTTGTGTGATATATTACATGTTTTGGTCTTCTTCCAACTTCGGTACAATATTTGGGATTTTCGACCATAGTTTTGCAATTTTACTACATATTTGATACATTTTGAAAGATCTAACAATTGTTATTGGGTTTTTATCAAAAATTTCAAGCTTGACGTGCTTAGAAATTATTTTTTGAATTTAAAAAGCATCTCCCGCTAGACTTTAGTTTGATGGTTTTCAACTTTCATTGTACACCAACAACTAAGCCGCAGGTATTCTACCCTAAGGTCGTCATTCTTCGAAAGGAAATCGCAGCAATTGCATCCAACCGGTGGTCCCAGGTTGGATTTGGCTCAAAATTTGCACACGTGTTCTTTAGGTCATACTGAACAACTTTTTTACAGCACTTAAGGAGATTTCATGAAGAGTTTGAGCGATAAAAATTGCCATCTTGAAAAATGGCAAAGTGGTTAGGACTTGTCCGATTTGGCTGAAACTTGGCACATTTGTTCCTCTGACCATTCTAAGCAACTTTTATATAAGGTACAACAGCATTGAAGTATTAGGGTGACCGTTAAAAATTAATCGCCATAATGAAAAATGACAAAATTCTCTTACGGTCACCTTAGAATTTGAATGTTATTGTGCCTTATGTAAAAGTTGCTTAGAATGATGCGACGAACAATCTAAGCCAAATCGGACCGGTATCAAGCATTTTGTCATATTTTAAGATGACGGTTATTTTATAACGGTCCCGCTAATACTTGAATGAAATTATTTCCATGTAAAAGTCGCTTAGAATAATGAGGAACATGCGTGCCAAGTTTCAGTCAACTCGGACCAGTCCTACTCAAGCATTTAACCTTTTTCAAGATGGCGATTTTTAACGGTCAAACTATTCATGGAATCTCCCTCGACTCGACATCCTCGACACCCTCCTTCTCCTTGAACTCGACATCTTTATGCTAATCAGATGCACTAAGCTATCTGTAGTATTCCTTTACTCTGGTTGGTCGTAAATACATCAAATATCAATAATAATCATCTGGCGTCAAAATGTGTTTATCGGCGGGCAAGGTCTGTTTTCCGGCGACAAAAAGTGGTAAATACCGGCGGGCAAAACCTGCTTGCGGACAAAATCTGCAATTCGGCGGGCATTTGTGGACTTAGTGGCGGGCAGTTTATTATTAACCCGTAGAAAAGTAGTTCAGTATGGCCTAAAGAACACGTTTGCAAATTTTAAGCCAGATCCAACCGGGGGCCACCGGGCCATGTACTTGCTGTGATCTCCTTCAAATTCGTTTTTCTGTATAGTGGCTCTTTTAAAACCAAAGTAGATTTCTTACTGCATATTCTCGTATATATTTTGACCGATTTTAATACAGCTGAGCCTTCCTTAATAGGCCATGCAATTTTTCAACTCGCAGATATAAACTCTGCGTATAAGTTCAGCTCGCGCATTTCTAAATTAAAAGCTTGACACGCCCTATAGCGGCATAACGTGTTGATAAAGCTATTCAAGCTTTGTTCCAATATTACCATCTCGTATATCAATCCACCTCTAATCCTCAGATTTCCAGGCTCATCAAAACCTCGAGAACCTTCCTAATTTGTCTAAAATCCCTGAACCGTAGTCTCAAAGACTTAACGAGACGCAAAATCCTATCACATAATCTCATTACCCACAATGCGTGAATATTGTATAAAATTAGGATAATGATCAAACGCCCACAGAATATCTGGATCACATTTACATATATTTTAAATGGAATTTGTAAAAACGCCGAATAATAATTTCCAAGTTTTGTCACTCTATTTATTTTGTCACTTTTTTTTTGGATTCAACCATTCTTCATATTCCGTCAAGTGTTCCGAGGTCATTGAGTTTAATTAATTCGAGGTAGCACTTTTTTTTTAAACTCAAATATCTCAGCAAGGTTTTTCAACTCAAATGTTTCAAAACAAAATAGGAATGCGAGGTTTTCGGGAAGTAAATGACACATTTCAAAGTAGTATGACAATGTGACTCGCATCTCTCGGAACTTTCTCCCTCAAAATGCATATTTCTCTAAGAAACTTGGCCTTCTTCTAAATCCTTCTACATTCATTAGGCCTGAGTGAAGAGAGAGCGGGAGAAAAGACTCAATGTCAGTCTGAAAAATGCTGAGAGTGTGTGTATGGAAGGCGAGAAGAGTGTTAAATTGGAGAAAGTGGGATTCATCAAGAAATTGAGTTGTAAGTTGTAAGGCTTTTTCCTTTGATGATGTCTTTTCCAGCTAAACACGTTCTTCTTCGCTTCAGTTGGATCTGAGAAGGAGAGAAGTGATCATTAGGAAATCCCTATCTCTCTCCGTCGTCCTTCCTTCAATTTAACTTTTCTCTCTCAAAAGTAGAACGCTTCCTTGTCAATTACTCAAAAGCCTCTTGGGGAAATAGAAAAATGCATTAATTTGGGTTCCAAGTCAATGGGAAAGAGGATGGGCTGCTGGAAAAGGAGGTCCATGTCCTTTGTTCTCCGCACATAAAAGCCACACTCTTCCTCTGATCATTTTAGTGGAACTTTTCTCGTAAACACACGTTAATTATACTTGTACTCGGCCCAAATCTCATTTGCATGAGTAAATGGAGTGAGGTAGGAAGGAAGGGCTGAGCCGGGATGAGCCCAGTTCACCGCGGATACATGGAAGATCTTTTAAATTAACTCAAATCCACACACAAATGCCAATAAAAAGTTCTTGTTTGATTACCTTGGCCTCAGTGAAGACAACTAATCACATTTTCCCTTTCGCTAATACAAATATAGCTAATGCAGATGGGCCTGAGGAGGATTCCAGCCAAAAAGCGCGACACCATAAAATGTCTCGGCAAATCTATCCTAACCCAAACTAATCTAATCCAACTTAACATTTGTAACTCAGAATTACTAACATTAAATATTCTATTAAACAAACTTTAGCGTTAGCCGACTTCCGTGTCGCGCTTTTTGGAAGAGCTCTTTTTGCATGGTATTAGGTAAATTCCGTTTTGAGTGCCATTTCCTGAATTCGTGGAAAAATTTAGCAAATTTGTAAATCGAATGTTTGGCATAACCTAACCTAAGGTTCGCTAATACAATTTTAAAAAATATATAAGCAAAAAAAAGTGTTTGAATCTACCACGTTTTGTGGTTTGCAATACAGAAACCGCTCGATCTGGTTAACATTACGGAAACCGATAGCTTTCTCTCATTTTACGAAACCGGTTTAGGTATCCCGATCGTTTCCAACTTACAAGGAAATGTGAACTGTATTAGTTTGTATTGAAATGGATCTGGCCATGTACTGTGGTTGTGGAGTGGATTGCGTAAGAAGGGAAGTACGTACTTCGTACTTCTGAATTCCATGGAGACCATTTCCTGCAGCTTACATCTGTATTCCGATTTAAATTGCATTTCTAATCAAATAACAATTCAGGAAGGGTTTATGTTATCTGGGGACGAGGTGGTTGATTTACACTAAGTAGCGTAACGTTAAAGGAAAGGAAATTCCTGATTTTAATTGTAACTACATTATTTCGCTGTTGTAAATTATGCATGATGGTTTTAAAACGGCATCATACGCTATATGTGAGATTATATTTTTTGAAAACTTGTGCGTAGACTTGTGAACTTAATATCTGAACGCTTCATATTACAGCCGCCTCAATTCAAACTTTTGTATAGAATTTTGATGAATATTTTCAAGATTTTGAACAGAATTTTGCGTTTTTATAGCATTTGTTATAAGATACCTATGTATCTAAATATAAAAAAGAACCATCAAAATTGAATTTCGAGTTTTACATTGAAAATTCAAGAGATGTAAACGATTCTCTGTACCCCAATTAAACACAGTACAATACACCAAATGCTAAATACGAATTGCAGTCCTATTGGAACCCAAACTTCCAGGACATATAATCTCGACATCTTTACCTTTTTTGGTAAGATCTCTTCTGTGTTGCCAAGCCACTAATGTTCATAAAGTTTGCGCAAAAAGATATTCCCAGATTGTCACTTGCAAAGTTTTTACAACAATAGCAAAATTGTTCCAATAAGGCTGGTCTACTCTCTGTACACTCCAAATATTCTTATTTGTCATTTACTAATTTCAAGCGCTAAATGTTGTATGCATTTGACGTTTTTCATAGTCAACTTTCTGCGTTGGATAGCACTCGCAAATAATTATAAATTTTTATTGTAAAAATGTTCGCACGGTATTTTAGCAATGCACACGTTTCGCATACACATCGAAGCTCACTAGCTAGGATAATGATGGTGTGAGAAAAAAGGGTATTAAGGATGATGGACCTCTTGACCTTGAACTTGACCTAAATTTGGATGCACAAGTTCAACAGGAAATGGCGTGGGAAGGAAATGTTCTGTCTGTCCGCTACTACATGCTCAAACTAATATTAATTAGTAGCAACTTTCTTTCCATTCCAGAAAATTAATTAAGGATCCTCGCATGTGCCCTTACCAAAAAAGCATAATGACTATTGTAGATTCTGCGAGTTCCTTTCTCATGTAAATCATTTACAAAGTTTGGGCCTCTGCGGCTTCAGTTAACTCTTGGTGCTCAATTCCGACGTCTAAGAATAGCAAAACTAGTTGAAGGTTATGTGATAATTTAATATACTAGGAGCAATGTCTACGAAACGGTGTTCTGGTTTCGCTATTTTGGGCTTCCGTTTAATTCATTTCATTTTAAGGTTCCTCGGATGCAGCGTTGGTTTGTTCGTAATCAATTTGAAACTCAACTCACTGAACGTATTATGTTTAGAGTAAACCACATTCCGCTAAGTAGAACTTACTAATTCGGTAGTTACTTGGAAGCCCCATTCTGAACTATGAACATCTAAAGTTTCTCAAATGAGAGCTGCAAGCTTTTTGTTTAAGCTGATTAAATCAAGGTATATGGTTTACTCACATAAAGATGTCGTCCTGTTTCTGGATCCTCAATTCTAAGTAGACGAGACAGACTTCATCCCATTCCGTTTTTAACAAGCTGAATCCTTAGCTCCCGGCACAGTCGTAAAAAGAGGATTCGTGAAGCTATAATGGATGTATTCGTAGATAATTCTAAATTCAAAATTCTGAATACGAGTTGGAAGATTTTTGAAGTCACAAGCTCTATTGTACGGTGGTGCAACAGCTCACTTACAATACGCAATGCCTGTGGCTACTTTAACCGTTGCCTGCACAATCTATCCCAAACCCAACAAGTTCCAATTATGTAATCGTTGGAATAATTTTTTTTGCATTTGAAGTTTTTACCAAGATCCAAGATCCCGAGTGCCCAACCAGTAAGCGTACACCAGCCAGCTCGGTTGCCATAGCAACCGATAAAACAATATATTTGCCTTTATGGCAAATATATTCACGCAAAGAATCTCCGGTGTACACTCGCAGGACTCAAAATTAAATCAGCTCAGCTACAGCTAATTTTCAAAGAAAAATAATTTTAACTTATTGTAGTTTACTTCATAATTGTTTCACTTTAAATTATTAATTGCTAAAATCAAATATTAATTATTAGAAATTGTCTCTCAGTATCTTTTATGTAGCCATTTAATTTTATTTGGGATACAAGCATAAGCCTCTCCGGTGAGCTACTTCAGAAAAATGCAAGTAAAAAGTAAGTGGAAGAACTACATGCTCAACAAATGGAATTTGTTCCTTATCAGAAAGTTCGATGCAAATTTTGCACGTCACCCCGAGGTTACCTTCCAAAAGCGTTCTAGTACCAAGCATGAAAAGGAGCTGACAATAATGAATAATGAAGTATGAAGTCGTATCATATGCATTATGTATTGCGCAATCAAGTTTGCGAAACAAATTGGCAATTTTTAAAATTGATACAACCGAAATTCGCTTAGTCCCTACTGAGTAGCACTTGCACGCACAGGAAGTATCTGTAAATAGGAAAAACTAACTATAATAGTAGATATATCTTAATAATCCATCATGGAGAAAGCTTATCTTTTGATTATGTCATGCTGTGACAGAGACAGGAACAGCAGAGAGCAAGAGCAGCGTAACCTAATAGTGAAACTGGAATTAATAGGAGCCTGGCCCCGCTCCACGTAGTCCACATATTTGTTTAATTAATCAATAATTTGATTTACGCAGATAATTAAGTTAGTGGGAAAGCTGGAAATAAACTCCAATTCTCGACTAGCTGGGAAATTTTGAAGTGGATATAAAAGGGTAAATTGAAAAAGTTTTTTGTTTCATAAATTTGAAGCCGAATGAAGTTCATGGTGGAGAGAACAGAGAGTCGGAGAAACATCAAGATACTTTCACTGTGAAGAAGGATTGAGCTTGACGGAGAAAAGTTTCCAGCTTCAGCGGCGGAATATGGAACATACAAGAGATTTGGGTTTGGAATTTGGAATCTCTGAATACTTATGCTTAGCGAAGCTCAGTGGGAATAAATTCCTCATTCAAAAGTTTTATAATAAAAATGTGAGAACAACTTTATTGAATCTCAAACTCAGAAAATACAGGCCATGTACCTTTTTCTTCTCTTTCCTGGGATTTAGATCTTTAGAGGAATGTGAAAAGTAGAGGAAATTGGAAATCAAGTTCCGCCTTCTTATTTTATGTTGGCAAATATATTCGGATTCGACGTCAATTGAACATCAATTGGGCATTATAAGATGTGACAACAGTATTTGAATGTAATAGCGTATAATATAAATGTTAAACATATGGATATTTTTACGCATGTATCATGTAATAGTGCAATTTGTTAACGTGAATCCAATTTTGAACAGAATCGAGAGCCCGAGGGTGGGTGAGGCAATTTTTGGTGATAAGGTCCTATTAAGGTTAATTTGATTGATGGACATTGAAATAATAAATACGTGTATACGTATTAAAAAATATCGTTGAATATAGAAAATATGCATTAATTTCTACCTTTTGGTAAGCTACTTTTAGACCACAATATCTGTTTTGTAGATTATGCAAACGTAGTCGAACAACTTTCGTTCTAGAACAGTGTATTGTATTTTATAGAAAATTGTTGTAGCTAAAAATGACGAACGTCAGGCTCATCCCCGGTTTCAACATTTGAATTGTCGGGTGATGTAGCTGGGGTTAAAGATGGGAAGCGGGGTTTATAGATGGGAAGCGAGGGTTATAGATGAGGAAG
>JAQFYU010002468.1:0-11834 GCA_034694905.1 Ceratophysella granulata
ACGATTTGAATTGCATGAGTTTTGTCAATTTCTAGGAATCAATAATAATTAAACATCAAATCTCCGAAAACTGGAAGCGAGACGATGGACGGTGGCGCCAAATGCAATATCCTCCTACTCTCGTCCTACTCGGAGGTCAAGGAGTGACACAAGAATTTTTTTTACTATTTTTCCCGTGTTCCCCGTAATGGATTTAGTCTAAAAGCTTTACAATTTTTTTTGGCGTATTCCGCACGCCCGGCTACGCCGAAAGAGTATACAACTGCCTTAAATATATAAATTAAATCAAATTAAATCAAATCATAGACGATTAGAATATTTTAAAACTGTTTGATATTTTGATTAAAGTTTAAATATTCTGCAACTCTGGGAATTATTTTGGTTCAATTTAATCTCTTCGCTTCGCCCATGTGAGTTCAATCGCACTGCCGGGCCGCAGCTTAGAATTTATTTTGCCGAATCGTTCTGATCAACCCTGGATGTGTAATTGCTTGAAAATCGCTATGATCCGAACTGTATTGTCTAAAATTCTAAAATCATAGACAAATTACACGAATACGAGTTCTGAGGAGACAAAATAAAGTACTTACATGTATTGTTAACGTCAAATATGATAAAACATATAATGAGTTTCAAAGAATTGCTTGAATTTTACATTCATTGCGACAAAAAGCGTAAAAAAATTTACAGCGCAAGCGCGAGAATTTTTCCTTCGTTTATTTTATTTTTTATGCTCAGCCCCCTCCTTGGCTTCTGGATCCGCGCCTGTTAACAGGAGATTTATCTTGTTCATGTAATACCAAGCTTAGCTACGGCTATGATAAAGGAAGGTTCTAAGAAAGCTCAGTTTAAGGGCTTTGTCCATCTTCTGGCGCCTCGCCATGTTAAACGTCCATAGTGAATTGATTTACCAAAATTGGACCTCTTACTCGGATACTGTACACTGTAGCCGATGCATCGGCGGCCGAATCGATGACTTTTCAAGGCCGATGCATTTACCGATGCATCGGCTAGTAATTTTTCGCAAATAATTGGTAAAAATATACGAAAATGACAAAAATTTCAATTTTTTGATTATTGTTTCAATGCGTTTTCTTGTATTTGTCCCTTGTCCCTAGTTAACCCGTTTAAAGTAGAATCAAATGGTATTTGTTTTAGTTTGGTCTTATACGACGGCCGCGTTGGCAGGAATCACATATTCATCATATTGCACTCGTAGACAACCTCCAGGAGTCCCGTGACATTTTTTAAACAAGACTTAACTGCAATGCAGGATCGCTGTTTAAAATACTAACGTAACGAAACGTTGTTTCAGTGCTAAAAACTATATGAATATCACAATTAGACATGATGTGTTAATTGGCGCAATAATATTTGAACGCCAGTCAAATACTTTTCGATGCTATGCTGAGTTCTGAGTCCGCTTTCGTTGTTACCGTGAGTGATCTTCTATAAAACAAAATACAACAATTTTATTCTACCGTTGTGGAGACTGGGCATCCTCGTTTTCGACTTGTCTTTTTCCGGATGAACCGAAAAGTTTTTGCTAATTAGTGCTTGCTCAAGTCGAGCGTGGTTCAGCATTCGTGCTCATAATTTTTCTTAACGCATGTTATACACGTTTTGATAAAAAATAAGAAAAATTGGCCGGTAAAAGAAATTGCCGATGCGGGGTTGCATCCTCATCAGCCGATGCGGCAAAATGGCCGCATCGGAACAACAATAATACTGTACTCATCGTAGATCGTAGTAGAGTCTCCAGGTTTGTTTCTAAGTATTGAGAAAGAACCAATCTACAAATACGGAGACTTTGATCAGTGGACACTGAAGAAAGTTACTAGTGCCCTTTTTTGAATGAATTCCTCGCACTAATTTGAGCAGTAATAGCTTTTTTCAGGGAATACTATTCAAAGTTTCCCCTTATTTGTAGATTGGTTCTTCCTCAGTCCGTAGCAACAAACCCCGAGACTCTACTGCGATGAGAACAGCATTCGAATAAGAAATCCAATTTTGCAAGAACAAATCCTTTATGGATACGATATATAACAACAACATGAACGTATACATAAATGTACATTTCCATTTACTAAAATCTAAATAATACGAGGCGGAAGTTCCACAAATCTTTCTTCCGCAATAGAAACATTTTCGACTAGTGGCAAACAGCATTCATTGTATTGTAATTCGTATTCGTACAGAGGACCTGGACTCAAAAAGATGAATGCCAGAGGTGCCGCACCTCATGACATTAAGAATAGCAGCATAAACTAACTGCAGCAGGGTTTATGTAGGAAGGTGAAAACAAAATGAAAATTTAGTATTTAAGAAATTATTTTGCTCTAATGGGTGCCATTCACCACTCTGCAAAAACTATATATAACAGGCTATGTATTGACATTGACAGTTCACTTCACATGGTAATGGTAATGGTTTTAATACTATTTTTATACCTTCAGGTGATTTCAATCATCTGTGTTGCTGTCTGGGCCATCAACATTGGTCATTTCAACGACCCCGCTCACGGAGGTTCCTGGATTAAAGGGGCCATTTACTACTTCAAAATCGCGGTGGCTTTGGCTGTTGCTGCTATACCTGAGGGTCTACCTGCTGTTATTACCACTTGTTTAGCTCTGGGAACTCGTAGAATGGCCAAGAAGAACGCTATAGTTCGTAGTCTACCATCCGTTGAAACGTTGGGATGCACCTCGGTTATTTGCTCCGATAAGACGGGAACTTTGACTACGAATCAGATGTCTGTGAGCAGGTGCGTATTCTATGTAGATTCGAACCAGAATTTTGTTCCAGATGTTCTGGGATCGCTTTTGCCTCACTTAAAAGTGAAATTGTTTTTCTCAAACTGAAGTCACTAGAAGCTCCTCCCCATCTCAAATATTTACTGTGCTCGAGATTGTCTTCTGCTGTGACTGCATATTTGGGGCATACATGTATTTTTCAGTTGACATCCCTCCGTCCGTCTGTCCGTCCGTTCGCTAATATGTGTTCGCCTATCTCGACACTGGAAAGTGCTAGAGGGTCAGTTGAGGTGTCAAAACTTCCGTACTGATTTAATTGAGAAATTGAAGTCTAGCTAACCCCGATCC
The DNA here is from genome assembly GCA_034694905.1 of Ceratophysella granulata. NCBI lineage: Eukaryota > Metazoa > Arthropoda > Collembola > Poduromorpha > Hypogastruridae > Ceratophysella > Ceratophysella granulata. Next base: position 3,102 of record JAQFYU010002468.1, read on the forward strand.
GATGAGCCTCTACTCTAAGTGGCCCGAAAGCCAAAAAGGACTTTTGTATCGATTTGAAAGATGGAAAGGATATAGCCTTAAACTCAACCAAATGATAATTTTGAAGTTTGATTGACCTGGTGTCCATAGCTGACCTTCTAAAACTGAACAAGTGACCGAAAAAACAGCCCATTTTCCTTTCTTTCCGACTTCCGATTTCCGAATTGAGAGTTGGAAAGGATAAAGATTTGAATTCAATTCAGATGTCGTGTGGCTTGATTGACCCGTGACCTGAAAACCGAAATATTGACCGAAAACTAATTTTTAAACGATTAAATTTTTCGGAACAAAAGCTTTAATTCAAATCAAGTGTTAATTGGAGTTTTGTTTGCTGACAACCCTGATTTAATTCAAATGCGAAAACTGGAAACTATAAAATGTCGTGGGTTGGAAGGTTGGTTTTAGATGAAATAAATCAAAAGGTGACGGTTTGAAAATTGAAGCTTTAATTATAGATTAAAGAAAAGAAATAGAAGGGTTAAGAAGTACAAGACGAGAAGAGGCAATGGAACGGGTTAAAGTTGGTAAACTAAAGTTGTCACGGTTAGGATCGGATGCAAAAAACGGGTAAATGCAATTGAAAATTCTGCATAAAATTGAAAGTGTTGAAAATTTAAATATAATTCAATAATAATGTGGTAGGGTTGACCCGTGAACCGTAATTGGCTTGAAAGCCGAAACATTTACCGAAATCTGACTATTTGCTGCCAGAAAGAGAAGCAGAATCACATATTTAGTGAGAATCAGGAGATGAAAAAAGTGTTATGAACCGGGTTTCAATTTGAGTTGAAAGCAGGAATGGAAAAAATGTCACTGGTTGAAGGTGGAACTAGATTCAAGAAAGAAATACTGAATCACGGGTTAAGAAGATGTTATTGAACGGGTTTTCTTTGAATGTAAGCAATGGGGTAATGTTAAGGGTTCGAAACTGAAGTTGGAATAAGATTGAAGGAGAAAAAGTCATGAGTTGAGAAGAGGCTATTGGTTATGGTATGGTACCATGGTATGGTACGGGTTTGGTTTGAAAGTTGTACAAGACAAAATGTGACTTGTTGAAAGTAGAAAAGAGATCTAGAATGGAGATCCTGAAACGGATTTGAGTTTAAAACATGAAAGTAGAAAATGTAGCGTGTTGGACATTGAAGTTGGAATTAGATTCAAGAAAAGTAAGGGAAGTCACGAGTTGAGAATGATGAAAAGGCTAGAAATAAGAAGAGGGTATAAAACGATATTCTATGAAGTTATCACCTTGGGTTACAGTTTGAGATTGAGTAGCATTAAGGAAGGTGTCTGGAATGCAAAATTGTTGTCATGTACCCTGAATCATCGCATCATCAATCGGCCCTTCGTCCGTAAGACAGACTTAATTTTTTTTTTTTTAAATATATACAATCCTTTATTCAGGCTTCCACACAGAGTTTTAAAATCTTCTTTGCTACAGATAGAGAGGACAAACTCTTGTTTACTTGTTTGGTGCTGTTTTTGGGGACAGTTGGGGACAAAAATTCAACCAATCAGACGTTTGCGCGCGAAACATTCAAACCGGTTCTCCACGTTTGGCGAACATTGCAAGCTAATTGAGGTCATTGACCTCGGCTGTGATTGGTTGGTTGCTGGTTTTGCTTTGGTTTTGCTCGATGCACTGGCGGGAGGTTTGAATCAGATTTCGTTTTTGCAAGGTAAAATGGAGAAAATTGCACACAATAAATTTAATAAGGTTGCTAAGCCAATTCATTTTAGCGCCAGCAAAGCCATGTCCCCTCTATCCGTACAACCAGCCTGGACAATATATGCCGCTTCAAAACTCTGTGGGCTTCCACGTATTCAAGATTTACAAAACGAGTAATAGCGAAGGGGTTAAAATAGTAGTTCTATAAATTAAAAATTTCGTTGAACTGGGCGGCTGTTGGGATTGTCGCGAGAACACTAGCGGCGTTTCCGCGTTGGATAGCAATACTAATGCGTTGTACAAGAAAGGATTGTGATCGGGGTTCCCCGGAAGTAGCTCTGAGACGCACACCAATGTCTTTCACGAGGTCAAGGGCTTGATCACCGAAAGGGCCTAATGTTTCTACGGCGAATGGGCAAAAGTTGTACAGGCCTGGGATTCCCGGCAGGTATTTCTTAAGTTTCTTCTCTTCGGCCAGGGAGGCTGCAGAACCCGCTACTTTGGAGGTGGACGGGAGATAGGATTTGGCCATGGTGTCGACACAGGTTGCGTCCCAAAGTAGACTTTTACCTTTGGACCAGGGAATGAGGGTAAGACCGTCGGGGCGTTTTGAGTCAAGGCGGAAAATTGAGTCAAGGCGGACTTAAATTAAATGACGATCTGAACAAACCTAGCCCCGATGTTTTAAGTGAAACCGTTCTCGAGGTATATCTCCTTTTCTGTGACAATTTTGTTTTTTTCCATAAAGCCGCGACCTAATTCCCATCAGTTACTTACAGATAGATTATCGATAACTGGCATGAGAAATGACAGCAACACTACCTACACTAATCAAGCACAAACACAGATCAATATGACTTTGTACGCTTCACACAAAGTCCAAATTCAGGGTTTTTAATAGTACTACAAACTATGACCAAAACATCATCAAATCTGTAGTCATAACTTTTGGTGTTTTTGGAAGCTTTTGGCAGATTACAGACAAAGTGAATTCGTTTCAACTGGGGTTTTCTCTTAGAATAATGAAATAAAAAATGTGACTTTCTTCGTGGTGCCCAACATTAAACAAAACAAAATGAATAGCTAATTTTATGAATTCCTTTGCCTAAATGAACCAAAGTTCACGACAGGAAACTCCTAATGCGGCAAAAGTGCCGAAAACTCACAGCCGAAAACTATGTTTTCGGAACCGCCAATAATATTCGGCACTGCCGAAAACTGAATTTGTTAAAAATTGACAAATGACATTTCAACCACATCTGAATTTAATCAGGATTAATCAGGATCTTGGGTATTAACGAGGAAACTATACTAAAACTAACTTTCAACTAAATTCTACCTGTCTTTGTGTACAATATTTGTATTTTTCAAACCATCATTTTATAATTTAAAAATCGATAAACTGCCAAGCACGTAACACTGTCGCACGTCGCACAAGCTCAGCATGGTGATTTAAATTATAGATTTGAAAGGATTACGAGCTGCGGCTGCATATTGTTTAAACATAACTCCTTCTACTACATATATAGTAGAAAGCCCAAGCTTTGTCATATTTATGTGTACTACAATGAACATAAATGAATGTTCAATGAATGTTGTTTTTCAATTTCTATGGCTTAGTTTAGCCACATTCCACATTTCATCGTACTTTCGTCTCGATTTCAATTTAAAGTTTTCTACAAATGCCGCATTTTTTGGTAGTTTTCGGCAGTTCTCGACAGTTTTCGGCGCCGTTTTCGTTTTCGGCACCCGAAATCTCAAAAAGTGCCGATTTGGCGAACACTGGTTCACGAAGACCCAGATTACATATTCAAACCTACTGAGAACTCCACGACAAACAATGCAAATGCCATGCGCCGTGTTCCTAAGCTTAGAATTTCCTTTCGAATTTGAAATTAACGATTTTTTAAATGTTCGTTCGGTTCAAGAAACTTAGGCGAGTCCAAAGATTGTCTGCAATATTAATTTTGCTCGAATGAGAAGTAATCTGGGCCGTGGTGATTTTCGGTTCATTTAGACAATGGAATTCATAAACTAGCCATTCATCTTGTTTTGTTCAATGTAGGGCCTCACGAAGGAATTTTTCGTGACTTTTGTAAGTCACATTTTTTATGTAAGTAGCTATTCGAAGTACTTACTGAGTGCATTTCAATATTCGACAGTGGATACCAAGCCAAATCACTGAAAATCGAATTCCAATGGGATGTTCGACTTCGGCATCATAGTCAAATTCTACGGGGCCGAGGCCGGAAAGGAAAAGGGTCAGTCCCGATTGAGACAGGGGCCGTATCTGGTTCTACTCGTATTCATGTGCATACGAGTAATTGCCTTGTACATACGATACATATCATTGAGATAAGTTCCGGAACTCGGTTAATTTACTTCTTATGTTAATTAAAAATTGAAATTATTTGCCCGATACATAAATTCTCAAATTCATAAAAGGTTTAATCACGTCATTTTAAATTATTTTGACTAGTTAAACCCTCAATTCCATGCTCTTGTTAGCAGGCGGCCCGCGAAGATATATGTAGCAACCATACAATTACACCCAGTTCGGGCTGCGTGGGTTAAGGAAACCATCTTTTTTATATCGGCGTAGGGAAATGACGCTTAACAATGAAATGTAATAAATGGATGACATAGCTGTCGCAGTTCCTTGATAACACGCTATGTATTAAGATTATTTTCTTGATGTTCTGTGCCCCCCTAGATGCTTTGTGTTCGACAAGATTGAAGGTAGTGATGTGTCGTTCAATGAATTTGAAATTACTGGCTCAACATATGAACCTCTTGGTGAAGTATTCTTGAACGGACAAAAGGTGAAAGCCGGGGACTATGAAGCACTTCATGAAATATGTACTATCTGTATTATGTGCAATGACTCTGCAATCGACTTCAACGAGGTAAGTTATAGAGAATTGCGAGTTCTTACACGAGAATCACTTATTGCTGTTAGTTTCACAACTAAACTTCTATTTTGTGCAGTTCAAACAATTCTTCGAGAAGGTTGGAGAAGCCACAGAAACAGCGTTAATTGTATTGGCGGAGAAGATGAACCCTAGTAATGTTACTAAAACAGGATTGGATAGACGTAGCGCTGCTATTGCTGTTCGACAGGACATGGAATCAAAGTGGAGAAAGGTACTTGCCCAATTTAATATCAAATAGGTATACAAAAAAGCTACCAGTCCATTAGGTTTTACCGAATTCTAGATTTTGCAGTATCTTCAAGTACTACAAAATTCTGAATCCACGACATTCCATAGCCGGACAAATCATAGCGCGACAACTCATAGCGGACAAATTATTGTGGTGACGATCTACTTTTAGCGTGCAATGCACCTGGATCACACGCTAAACTACTTTTTCATCTTCTGATGTGTGTATTGTGTTAATCATGAGACTTATATTAATTTAATTTACCAAGTACAGAGCATGTAAAATGGAATGCAAATTAAATGTTCTATTAATCAGCAATATGTCAACAGTATGTCAACAAACAGACACATACAGTCAATACCTACTAACCTCTGAACACCTTTTACGCCAGTTTAAAATATTGAATATTAACAACATAGATTAAAATACGCTTGAAGCGGAACTAAGTCTGCTTCAAATGGTTAGTTGATCCCATTAGCATACATGTTCGGTCCTTTCTTCGACGGCGGCTGACCCGTTGACCGACGGACCTCTTCACCGATTTTTTACCGACTGAACATTTCGCAGATTGTATTGTATTGTTGGTATTGTATTGTCCCTTCTTTCAGTGTCAAAATAAGGTTTAGCTTATCACTTAATACAAAGTAATTATAGGTACGCCGAATGGCGAGCCCTGCTGGTAGAACAAGTCTCATGATTAAGACAAAGATGGGAAGAGAAAAAGATAGTTTAGCGTGCAATCCAGATGGATCACACACTAATCAAAAAATCTTTGATTTAGAGTGCGAGCCCGCCGGATCGCACACTAAAGTAAAGATTTTTGTTTGAAACGTGTACCGTGGGGACAATTCACAGCGAACCAAATTCATAGTGGGGACAACTCATAGTGGGGACGACTCATAGAAGGACAATTTATTGCAACATCATTTCAATTGGAATCAATTTAATATAGCAAAGTCCAAACGCCGAAACAGACACTGCGTACTTAACCTATAGTACACACACGAACAGTTGGTGGTTCAACGTCTTCCGACGCGAAAAAGGAACTTCGCACACACAAAATTCCACCGACGATCATATGATTAACATGCAGACGTCAAAGTGCCGACCACGACCATGCATACTAGACTTGATTTTTTTTATAGTTTTATATATACAATTTTCTATTCAGGCGAAATAGGCGCAAGAACAGAATTTCTTTCGCCACATCTGTCAAATAGTCATTTCGCTCCTTGATTTGGCCAAGCAACCGCCAAGGCATTGATCAGATCGATCGTGGAGTAGCCAATGTTTTCGATATATTTACGCTATTGTTTATTTACTAACGGAAACGTTTAGGAATTTACTCTTGAGTTTTCTCGAGATCGGAAGTCAATGTCATCCTATTGCGTCCCCTTGAAGCCAACTCGTATTGGTAACGGACCTAAGATATTCTGCAAAGGCGCCCCTGAAGGAGTGTTGGACAGGTGTACTCACGTGCGTGTCGGAACACAAAAAGTTCCCCTCACAAACCTTATCAAAACGAAGATCTTGGAGTTAACCAAAGCGTATGGAATGGGACGTGACACACTACGATGTCTCGCATTAGCCGCTATTGACAACCCACCCAAACCCGAAGACATGGATCTTATCGACTCTACCAAGTTCTATCAATATGAAGTTAACATGACGTTCATTGGAGTTGTCGGAATGCTTGATCCTCCAAGAAAGGAAGTCTTCGATTCTATTGTGCGATGTCGTGAAGCTGGTATTCGGGTCATTGTTATCACTGGGGACAATAAGGTAAATAAATTGTCTAAACTACTAACTACTATCAATATATAGCGGAACCCGCATTATGCACGATGGCCAATGGCCAACCCTGCACTGCATGGAAGAGGCCAAACAAGGTTCGACGCTCGCGTAACTGACTGCTCCAGCTGTTGATAATCGGATGAATCTATCATCAGCCCTTCTAAATAGGGTATACATAGGTACAGGCAGGGGCGGCGGCCCGGGTCAGTTTTGAAGGGCAGAAGGGTTCTTGTAGTATATCGGCGCGGCGCTCTCGTAACGACAAGCATAACTTTAAAATATTTTTTGGGAAATTCATTTCTGTAAATGGGCGAGGTTCTTTGTAATTATGTGTCGAAGATATCAATTTTCAAGGGCATGAGAGACATGACACGAATACATGTGACAGGGAAGATATTCGAGGTTTATTTGATGAGTAGTTGCAATTGCAAATCTTATAAAAAAGTGTGACTTTTCAACAGCTAAAGCTGGATTGCTCTAATTGTCTATGAAACCTCTTTTAAGGGTTTTATGGAACAATCCCAACGGTGCCTCAAGTCTCATACTCCTCTTTCCGAAAATTCCGATTTTTTTTTCACATGGTATTTTTACCTTAATTTTTCACATTCCTCATTCAACTAAACGTGATCCTGTCTAAGTATCAATTGGGTTTTAGGGATCAAGTGACAGTCACTTGAATTGAAACGAAGTGAGGACTAAAGTAAGTTGGGTGAGTTTGATGAGTCTATGATCACTGGTTGCCGAGTTATAAAAAATTTAAGTCTAAGGTAACCCAGGACCGATGTTAGCGTAATGCACTTCCCTTGATAATTCGACCCTCATCATTTTATTTTTTCCAAGCTTACAAGCAGCACTATGGACAGCATTTTTGTTTCAGGTTAATAAGGGTCTACTTGAGTTTCATAATTGATACAAATCTTACATTCATAAATATTGGTCCAGCCAGGTTTTGCAAAAAAGCTGTTTTAAATAATTTTGGAATTTTGGAATCTGGCTTGTGTTCCCTAGTAAAAATTCACACTTCCATTTGTATATAAGCCCTAGATCAACATTTTGTAACTACTTTCCGTTCAGTCATTCTGTTGTCAGCTTTGTACAAAGGATGGGCCAAATCTTTATCTTATGATTTCCCTAGCATCTAGCATTCTCCGCTGTGATAGGCCGTCCGACCAAGTCTACCCCTACCCTGTCTCCTAGCTACTTATCACAACTTGTATTTTTTTAAAACTAAGTTTGTTCTTTTGATGCTTCCTTTTTACACGAGCATTCATTGTATATGGAAGCTAAAATTGGCAATAACCTCAGAAAAAGAAAAGCATAAAGGAACAGTTTTTAACTCAACTTTTGGTTTTGGTTGCCAATTTTACTTTTTCGTTTTGCCATTTTTGTTTTCAGCCAGTCTTGTTGTTGTTTTTGCCACTAACAACAGTTCATCGAATGGGATGGGTCTAAGTCTATGTCCGATTGTACACCATTTTAGCCTTAGAGTAAAAAAATATGGCAAGTTGCCGAATAAGCTATCTACTTAATACTAACTATAAAAAAAGCAAGGAAGTTTTCAGTCCGGCTTTCATCTAAGAAAACTGCTGATGTTTCCATGAGATGGGCTTCTTTTGCAAGGTGAACAGCATGGCAAATTATTTTATTTGAACGTCTAATTGAACTTTCATATATACATAATAAAACAAAGTAATTCAAGTAACATTAAAAAACATTTTCAATTAATATTATTAATTGCTATTGTCTAATCTAAACGGTGACGCGTATGAAGTTCCCTATAGTCCCATCCCATGAAATGCTAAATACTGAAGAACTGCTGATATTTCCGCTCACTTGTGCAGGGATATGATATGGCTTCCGGCGGAAAGATTTTCTTACAATTCTTTGATGATATAGCGCCGTTTCGCACTAATTTTTGGCGTTTTTGATGGTTGTGAGTGTCAATTTAAAGGTATTGCTTCAAATACCGGATATCTGCCAGATATCCGATATAACAAGAAATAAGCCTCGTACTCGTCTGAAGTCTGAACTGGAGGTATAAAACACATATTTTTAAAGTTTTTATCTAA
>JAQFYU010002469.1:0-11833 GCA_034694905.1 Ceratophysella granulata
ATGGCTGGATTATTGGGTGACAGTGAGAACAACCGGGTTGTTGACAGAATCCGTGCTCTGGCATATCGTGATGCCAGGGATGATGGTGCCGTTTTTATAACGCAAAAGTGGGTTGCTGAGAAGTTGAAAAGAAGCATAAGGTGGGGTCCTGCTTACCTGGAAGAAATCATATGCCGAGTGTTTTACTGATTTTTCTGAAGCTGGGAGGCCGGAGGTAATGAGTCAAGAGACCAAAGATATAATCCTGGAATGCAGCAATAAGCGCAAAAAGAGTTCTGTGAATGTGGCCAAGAAGGAAGTTGAAGCAATAAGAAATAAATCATCATCCCTGGCCTAACCTAACAAATCAGGTTTTACATAAACCGTGAAATAATATCACACCTTGAGTTTTATTACTTACTCGTAGCGAAGACCAAAACTTCCACGAAAAAATGTTACTTTGACGGTCTTTTGGGGTAAAAACTTTCGCCATTTGGGTTTTGTCATATGCGATTTCGCTACGTTTACCGACAAGGTAGATGAGTGTTATCTATGGAGCACTTCATCGTGATATGCACTTATCCTGATTTGTGTTCTTTATAGTAACGATGGTAGCCAGGAAGCAGTGTTGGGACTTAGCCTAAAAGAAGCACCTTACCCTTGGATGTTAGCATTTGTCCAGAGAAGCGTGGAAAAACAATACACGAGCATTTAAATAGTTAATCTTCATTAGCTTGATTACTCTGGTAGGTGCAGCGGAGTTGGACGGTGCGATACTGAGTATGTGAATATATGGGGGATTATTAGTACACACAATTGTCTATACCATTTTATTAAACATTAAAGTTTTTGCAAGAGTGAGTAAAAGTTGCAAAATCCAGTTCCAATTCTTTGTCTGTGGCCTAGCATTTCACATTGAATAACATAACCAATGTTTCTTGTATAGTTCATTTATAAATAATTCAGTCAAATATACCATCTTTAAAATCTTTAAAATTTTCGTGAAACTCACCACAATAGACTATTATTTTGCATAATTTGCAATATCGTCTCGGCTTTTTCTACAACCACAAAATGCATCTCAAAATTCCTCATCTCAGCTCAATTATTTTATTGTTCATATTCTCCGTTCAAGACTCAACCGGCATCTACTTGAACGCATCCGGCTTCGAGGACTGTACTTTTAATTTGGTAAATTACGCTTTAAAAACTAACATTTCAACCCTGGATCTAATTCAACGAATCCTGAACGCCAATCAGGGAGAGCATCGTTGGAGCGTTTCGCAGATGGATCTTGCTAACCTCCCGGCTTATCACGAGGAATCGTGTTCTGTGAACATTCTAGTGTCCACTACTAGTTGTTTCAGACAGCCGCTGCTTGAGTTGTTGGGTTCTCGTATCTTTACTGCCAGCAATCCTGTCGTCGTTATACAAAGAACCCATCACCATTGCGGTACAAGAGCGAGAGATTATGAATATTATATACAGCCCCCAGTGCCAATGCCATACGTCGTCGACATCTTCAGTCTAAGTCTATCTCGGGACTACACAACTGTGGAACATGCATACGTTACATGCACGAGCTGTGCAAACTCAGCTGCGACGCAAGTGAAGAACTTACTAAGCTTGAGAGAACTGAAGAAGATCGCAGACAAAGTCAAGTACAGTTACTTCAAACCGATTGTCATTGGAATCGGGCTTAACTCTGGAAGGAAGCTCGCGTATGATAACTATAGACCTTTCCTGTTTCTGTATCGACATCGTAAAGGAACACGCCCAGAATACGTTGGCGGTTCACCTGGCCACATCTTGCTGGAAAACATTGCTGATAAACTTAATATGAGTACTGAATATCGACCATATATTTTGAGCAGTAAGGCCAACTACTATTTATATAAACAACCCCCTGGCTACATCGGCGTAGCATTGTTGCACTTGTTTAGCCGGCTCCTGTTTCATGACCGATTTCCTACTGAGAACTACTACCAACAATTCGTAGCAGACAATCCGGTATACAAATTCTTATACTGCACAAAGCGCATGGAGCGCGAAGGGTTTAGCTTCCTCTTCTGGACGGTCCCAATAGATGCATGGACATGGATCTGGCTTGGTATTTCTGCACTGATCCTAACAGTTCAACTAAAAGGTCAATGGTTGGAAATATACTCAATTTTATTGCGGCAGGAATGCAGGGTCTTGCTCAAAAACCGAACTCTGCTCATATTCATCCTGGCTGCAATCGTGTTTACGTATGGCTACGAGGGTGTTGTGTCCAGCTTGATAATCGTTCCACCCCAGGTTGTTATTTTTAAGAATTTAAAAGAACTGGTTGACAATGGATACAGTATTCTCGTTTATGGCCTGCCTGCACCCAATTTAGAACTAATATTTAAGAGGGAAAATATGGTCTCAAGGAACTTTACATCCAGTTTGATCAAAATTGACACGGGTGATATTTTCCCCATGCTCTCCTTCGGCAATACAACATACCAAGCCGCTGACGCAAGACTTGTATTTCATATGCAACAAGCATATAATATCACGTGCTTCAGGGCTAAAGAAACTTTTGAAAAAATGGAAACCGGCCACCATTTTGGTGGTCATTCGTCACTTCAACTCATCCAAACTTGTGCCAGAATAGTTGAAGCTGGATTGACAGATATGTATCATGAATATTTGACATTTGGTTTCTTCTACGAAAAATCTCGTAAGCAGGAAATACTCGAGTACAATGCTTCACGACCCACTCCCTTTCAAATTTTAGACTTCAAAATCTTGTCAATATTTATTATTTGGCTGACAATGGTGGGACTCTCAATTATCGTAATGTTAGTTGAAGGGACATACATTCGGATATTTAATGTTTACGTCAAAACGCGAAGCATCATGTCACTAATACGTGTAAGCAGAATTACGCCTAGAATTACAAAACATGACATTAAATTATTATGCACACATTAAAGTCCTATCTGGGTATCACCGCATCGTCAAACTACACCTAAGAAATAGAACACATAGAATCAAAAGCCCTCTGAACACAACTTTTCCATATTTGGAAACCAAGATTGTATTTTTTATAACTCGAATATTTGTTTTGCTTTTCGTTAATTTTTGCTTTGGTAATATTTTAAAAAGCAGACCTCAATTTCAACATTTTCAGTGCAATTTTTGCAATACTCTAGAATTACCTTATATATATTTATTCACTATACATACACTGTACATTTACATCTGTTAAGCTACACATACAGGCGTAATATTAATACGCAGAAAGTCTAGCCACTGTACTTCCCCCCTGTGAGGGCCACGTCCTGTTTTGCTACATATTGGTTGTAATTTACTCACGATAGCAAGTTTACGCTTACGTATGAGTAAATAGATGACACAAAATAGTTAGGTTTTAACTACCTAAACCTACATGTTATGTAGATATTATGTACATGTTATATATATTTTGTAAATATAATCACACTTTTCACACACACCAATAAAAAGAAATAAAATTACCAATTTGGAGGTTCATACCCAATTATAGTTTAATTTATGAAGGTATTTCGCCCTTGCAAGAGCCAGGACCCGAAATCAGTGGTTGCACAACTCGTAGCGTGACAACTCATATAGCGACAACTCTTACTACCCAACTCATACTGGCGACAACTCGTACTCAGCCCAACTCATACTTGCGACAACTCGTACTGAGCCCAACTCATACCGGCGACAAATCGTACTGAACCTAAATCATATTGGCGACAACTCGTACATAGCTTAATTCATACTGCCGACAACTTTTCTTCTAATCCTAACTCTTTCCAGTGACAGCGACAACTTGTAAACAGTTCGTACCACATTCGTACTGAGCGTAATTTGTATCAATGACAATTCAACACTAGTTAGCATGCAAATCAATGCAAACTCTAGAGTCAACTTTTACCGTAGAGACCTTTACAACTACATTATAATTATAGGTAATTAATTAATTACTAAATAGACAGGTGTGCATCATTTACCACACCATTTACTTATTTCTTAACTTCAAAGAGTTTGAGCTTTTATATTTATTTGCATAGTCTTGTACTACAAGAACAGAACTTTCGCTTCATTTTCCTTTATACTTTGACTCGTGGTATATTCAGAATCAGTACAGGCTATGAGCATAGTATTACCTTGTATCTTGTGTTGTAATACGAGTATGAGTATTGAAGGAGTTAGGCTTAGGACGTGTTGTCGCCGGTACGAGTTAGACTCAGTGCGAGTTGTCGCTTCTATGAGATGGGCTCAGTACGAGTTGTCGCTAATATGAGTTGGACAGAGTACGAGTTTTCGCCAGTATGAGTTGGGTAGTATGAGTTGTCACGGTACGAGTTGTCGTGGATTCAAATCAGTGGCTTTCTAAGAATCTACGTTGCTGCAATGGACCATGGCTTTTGGCATGTCGTTTGTTTGCGAAAACGTTGAAGAAGACAACTTATTGAAGAATGTACCAAAAAACCAGCGACATGAACATAGATATCATTTTAACTTATTTTCCGTTGACTAACGTCATGAATCATGATATCTATTGGTGCATTTAGCGACGTATATAATTTGGAAAATGAAGGCTTATATTTTTATTGTCCGATCAAATTGTTGGAAATTGAAGCAGCATTTAAAACGATAAGACCAGAGAGATGCGCTTTCGAGATACAGTAGTAAATCCGCTTGAAACATTAAGAACGTATAAAATAGTATTCACTATCTGTCATCAAATACCTTGCGCTACTACCACTAAAACATTGGTAAAATGTCGCTTAGATAAAACTGCTACAACCTTGACCACAGCATTGAATACATCCTTGAATACAACCTTGAATGCAAATGCCGTACTGGATAAACACGAAATTCTCCAAGCATTTCATATTAATCAGCTTATTATTTATGAGCTGAGCAAATAGAATAATCATTTCGCACGGGATAAATTCTAATTTACTTAGTTTACTGATAGCATGACATGTGCCAGGAATTATTTAGCGCACGATTTCACTTCTTTACTTTTACTGTTAATGACATTATGAGATGTGGATTTGTTTAAAATAAAATACATTTGAGTTTTCAATCGTCCTTGAAAGCTTGTACAACAAATACACATCAACTATCTATCAAGCTTGCATTTCTCCTGAATTTTAGCCATTATTCTATCAAAATGAAGTTTTTAAATTGTGTGTTAATGATCACTATAACTAAGTTTAATTGTTTCGCAAATATTTGATGTTTAGGAATACAGAAGGCTTCGAGAATTGCAGCATGAATATACTTGAAACTGACTATGGGAAAAGCCGCATTACAAGAGATTTGATAGAAGAAATCCTGAATTCAAATCATCCCCAAAATCAGCTGAGCACGACAATAAGCACTTATTCAGACCCTGACGGCCTTCCAACCCTAGACTTTCAGTACTACCATGAGTCCTGTTCAGTAAACGTGGTGATCCAAATGAAAGGATACGTCGAAATAAGTTTGACAGATGCATTTGGATATAGAACCGACAATACCAAAAATACATTTGTAATTTTACAGGACAAGAATGATAACTGCTCAGACGTAACAAATGTGGTCAATTTCGTCATGGATTTCATCATTACTCGAGTCTACCCATTATTTGTTTCAAACAATACGAAACGTCCGGATAAGGCGTATTCCTTGTGCTTGGGATGTTCTAGCCATCACCTTATGACTAAGTTCCGGATTAAAAACGGTTTGTTAAACTTAGGTCTTTGGAATGAAAGATCAGCCCAGCTTAGAGCCGAGACCGTACTACCTGTAGTACTAGCCATGAGCAGGTTTTCGGGCGTGAATTCTACATTTTCTGCCAAGTGTAAATATATGTATAAGATTATAAGTGTAGAAGAATCTCAACATATAGGTTGCCTTCCTGGGCATATTTTGCTGGAGAATGCTGCAGACGCTTTCAACTTGAGTGTTAAGTACGTTGGTATTTCACTTGTTTTGTTGAAAATAACTGTCTCGTACAATCAAAATTGGCTGGTTTTGTTTGCTGTGTCAGTGCGACAAGGATTAGCCTCGAAGAAAAAAGAAATCCTAATATTATTTATCTTCGTTTCAATCGTGACGACATTTTGCTTCGAAAGTATCATGTCGAGCTTATTGACGGTACCTCCAGGCGTAATTGTTTTTCAACAACTCAAAGATATCATAGACAGAGGTTACAAGATTATGGGTGCATCCGGTGATAGGGACAAAGCACTTTTGACAGATTTATTTGCTCGAGAAAATGTAACTTCACAAAGCTTGGACTCCGTTATGTTGAAACTTCGAACAAGTGAGAATTACGAGGATGAATTGAAGTCCTTGTCACACTGCAATGCCACTATAAGAAATATAAATCTCCTCGCAGCCAAGTACTACGAAATTGTTATCAATGTGAATTGGGATTCTGAAATAAGATGCCATTTTGTAAAGGAATCTCGCACTGTACAATCGGATCTTTAAACTTTCTTCGGTTCTTTCCATGAACTCTTGGCTGACACTGCCAAGCGTCTGTTCCAGACAGGAATATTTTCCATGTACAACGAATACAACAAATATATAAAAAGTATTTCTGTACTCCAAGATGCTGAGATAATTGAGTGGGCAAAACTCACTGACTTGAATACGAAATATTTTGAACATAAGGATTGGAAGATTATGTTTATATTTCTAGTGTTTATATTCCTTTTGTTGTTCGCGTGCATAATACTCGTATTTGTAATATTCACTGAAGTCTTTACTAGGACTCATATATTAGGCACTGTTTCGATGATCTATATGTTAATTCAATTTTTTACACGAGCTATACTTGGCAAACGTTTATTATGATGTAATGTAAGGTACATCTAATAATTTTTAAATATATTACATATCGGGGGTTTAAGTTATTTCAATTATATATTGTAATCATAATCAGGTTCTTAGGCTTGAATAACAACGAAATTCGGTAGTTATGCTTTTTGAATGTTTTTAGTTTATTGATAATGAATGTTACCTATCGTAGTGTTTATCATATAACTACGTCAATGTTTCGCACATTTGTTAACAAAGGTGGGGTTTAAACTGTATTACCAATTTTTTTAATACGATGTACGAAAAAACTCACAAATAGGTGTGTTTTTTGTTCTAATTCCTCTTTTTATTTCTGCAACTTTACATTTATAAAACACTGTTAACTTTTTCTGAACTATCATGGTATTACAAGTTTAGCTGGGTGCGCATTTTGAATTACGGCTTGTTTTGGATGTATAATACAAGACATAATTAAAACGTGTATTTAAACATTGCAACGTTTTCGGTTCATAATTTCCCGACTCGAATTACCACGGAAATTTACCATCTTTTTTCAACAAGGTACTTCAGGAAATACATGTGGGAACACATAATAGTTCGCATTGCGACTTTGCAAAAAGGAAAAACTACGTTTCGTTTGATGTAAGCAATTCCTTGATAAATGATTTTTTCGATACCCAGAACCAGACATGCCACACCTAGTAAGGCAATCCAAAGTATGAAAATAGACACAATTTTCCGGTCTTCGGCTCGAAATGCGACTGGTTTGGACTTTTGGTATTCGGCCTGTTCAATTCTTCTCAGACTTGTGTAGTCGGCTGTGAGAATATGAAACTTCTTAAACAGGAGAAGCATACCAGCTTCACTTAACCACTCAAGAATTTCAGCCATCCGACTTGAGTAGTGGCCTGCAAAATGATCAGCATGGTTCCGCGTGAGAAATGTATTTCTCGCAAAATGGCATTTCGAGCCGGGATAAAACACCTCAATCTTAGAAGGGTATATGAGCTCATAGGTGGCAAATGTGACACTGCACAATGCCAGTAACTCCATATTCTTGTAATACCCCAAGTTCGAGCTGCCGTGTACAATACTTGACGTCATGTTAGCAGACACTATTTCCTCATCCTTGAATAATTTTGCGAGTTTACTATTGTTTGACGTCTCGTCGTAGCCTGTAATCAAACCAAAGATGTATAAATGTACATGGAACAGATAGATAGCAATATGATGTACGATATGATGCAGATTAGCTAATTTGGAACCTTCTTGCTTGGTAAATAGCAATAATTTGGTCATTTAATAACTTAACCTAAAAAAATCGATTGGGGCTTTTTGTAAACGCTTTCATCGGTGGAAAAAATCATGCATTTACTAATGCTACTCCCACGCTTATGAACAAACTTCTTGAATGTAAAAAACGTTAAATGTTATGCAGGAAATAAAAGTTGGAATAATAGCAACTACAATAAAATACGCCAAAAACAAAAGGTAAGCAGTGCAAAGGCCGCGAATGCATACCTAAAACTTTGTAGCTGTTGTCTATGAGTTCCTTGAGGTTGGCGTAAGTAGCAGGTGGGGGTGGTACCGTAAGCAGGCTTGAGATGACACCTTCGTATCCATACGTCAAAACAATGGTTCCAAGGATGAAGAGCATCAGAACTTTATTTTTGGCCAGAATCCTGCATTCCTGCCTCATAAGAATTGCATAAACCTCAAACCCCTTCCCTTTCAACCAGACAGTAAGTCCGAGAACAGAAATCCCGATAGTGACCCATGCCCAGTTCTCAAACGGAACTGTCCAGAATAGAAAACTGAACGACTCGTTCTCATCCCGTTTTTGACAGTAGACGAACTTGGAAATGTTATCTGGGCCTTTTGTCTGTTTCAAGCAAAACTGGGTGGGGAATAGGGACCAGTGTGTCAAGAGGCCGTAAATGTGAAGTGTAGCTACTCCTGCAAACGAATTCAAAGTCCAAGTATAGCAATATTATTTATATCAGTGTGGTTAAATTTATCGGCCTAACTTTTAATACAACGCATACAACGTAAGCAAAAGGTAAGGTTGTATATATTTAATACCCAGTAAATACATAAGTTTTTAGCTGACTTATGTACACTATGTTTGATATCGATATTGTACATATTATCGATATTATCGATACTTGATATCGTTTATTCCTAAAAACGAAACGCTCCTTTTTTGACGAATATTTATATACTTGGAATCCTTATTATTACAAAATAACTTACTACATGCT
This sequence comes from Ceratophysella granulata, assembly GCA_034694905.1. NCBI lineage: Eukaryota > Metazoa > Arthropoda > Collembola > Poduromorpha > Hypogastruridae > Ceratophysella > Ceratophysella granulata. Next base: position 9,057 of record JAQFYU010002469.1, read on the forward strand.
TTTTTCAAAGAGTAACCCAAACGCGTTTTTGCTAATAAACGGACGTACCTGCAAAGGGTTTGGGAGTTCTAAATAAATAGACACCATGTTCCACGGCAACGGAATTGAATCTCAAGTACTCAACGCTGAAGTTCAGTTTGGACGCAATATTTTCCATCATAATGTGATTAGCTATGCATCCCACCACATCCGAACTTGGGGCGTATCTTCTTTCATACATGAATTCACACTGCTCTTTGTAGTTACGTAGCCAAATATGGCCAGACGTTACGGTTACCAGGGCAATGACTGGCAGTAGCGAATGGACCTTGTATTTAGATACTTTAGAGCTCATGTCACATAAGCTGCCCAGTTTTATAGGAATGAGTCCTGGTACATGCATTGCAGCGCAGCTGGTGCACACAACGTTGACTTTCGTTGATATTGATAGTGAGCTACTGATTTGCAGAAATAACGTAGTTATAGCAGCCAAAACCGTGAAAGCCAAAGTAAAGGTCAACCAATACAACTCAATTAATCTATTACATGGCTGAGCACAGTAAAAATGAGATTTTCAAAAGTAGTTGCAAACATTCTCTAAAAACAGTTTCAATATTAGTTTTTGTTACGAGTAGATTAGGTAGGCAGCAAAACTGTTGCTGTACAGCTATAATAAAACAGGAGTCATATGTCTGTAGTGTCAAATCTACCTCAGTTGCTAAAAGCAACTTTAAAATCTTGTAACAATACCTTACTTGTAAACATGTAATCTGTACCACATTCGAAACAAATCAGAAACAATAAAGGGAACGATGGTTTCTCAGTCTTTCAAACCTACGGGTATATCGGACTATAAACCCCCAAATTTAACCTGTGTTGTTTCAGCTGCTATAACACGAACCTGTTTTTCAATCGAATGTTGTAAATATCAACGACGCAGGGCCAAAATGTACTGCTCTGGAGCAGCTTATATAGATTGCATTCTGAGTCGTGAGCATGTATCAGTACGACAGGATTGGTTCCAGTGTTCACGCGAGCACCAAACACTCCAGTCAGCCTTCGAGAAAAACATTGATCCGTGATTGAGACGATAATGTTCACGGAGCACCGCTCTTCGTGATAGGGCGGCAGGTTTGAAGGTACATACTCCTTTGGCACATTATTACATTTTGGTGTCACCGCAAATAATCCCAATACTTACCGCAAAATATGCTAAATTTACCATGGTATTACTCTCACTTGAACTCATTCTAATGTTTTGCACGATCTCTCCAGCAAATGTTATTCTTCACGTAAAGTTGGGATGTAACCTTTTTTACTTTTCCCCTTAATACGGTTACCACCTTTAATATCAATCATTCAATCCCATCGGTTTTATCCGCTGAGATCATTTTCGTAAACCGCAGTGTGACGTGTGAGCCTTTTACGTTTTTTCTGTTACATAGCCTGATGTGAATTTCTGGCAGTCATATTTGGCCTTCCTATAGCTTAGATTGACCTTCACAAGACTAAAGTCGGTCTAAATTTGGAGTGTTGACCAGGCATTAACATTACCTGCATTACATGCGAATTCTACCTAGGATATGAATAAAACTTGCGCATCCTAGGGTTATGTAGGTTTTAAGGAAGGATTAAACCAAAGGTATGCACAATTATTTAACTCAAGCTATTAAAAATTTCAGTACCTAATAAATCAAAAAGTTTATGCGTCTACAAGGATAGGTTAAGACAGCATATGCATTGTATATTCATTTCATGTAGTTCAATGTTTTCCGTACACTACCACTGAATATCGAGGATATGATAATAATGGTTGCGTTCGACGAAATACTTAAACAGCGTAATGGGCTAACTTAACCTAACCCAACCAGAATTTTAAGATTACTTGCTCATTTTCTTGAATTTTCTGATAAATTTAGCCAGCGCCATCTTATGTTGCGCTAACCTTGGTTTGCGCCTTTTTTATTTTGCATTTTGAGTTGGGATTATTTGAGATAAGAATAAAGAAAAAACACTTCCCTTTCGATTCTTGTCAACTAGCCCGATTTGTGATACTGTCCAAAGCTGAATTCCTTGGTTTGAAAGTAGGAACTTCTCAGTAAGGTCATTGAATGGAACGTGAGCTCCTTTAACGGCGAAACCCAAACGAAAAGTACAACTTTCGTAACCGGAAATGTTGATGTGCAAGGATGCTGTGCCTTGTTCTGCGACAATATTCAAAATATATATCAAACTGAACATCATTGAGATATCCATGAAGCTAAGGTTTTAGAACAAAAATGAGTTGAATTTTTGGGTCCACCCACCATCGTACTGGAAAACTTACATAGCATTGTGCTAGAAAAACATTTATTCGACCTTAGTTGACTTCGCTCTTAAAGTAATACATTAATTTTATTAGAAGCCTGGATATAGAATATATGCTTAGTATATTAATGATTTTTCATGAAATGGGCACGATAAATATTTATGGTGCACTTTATTTAAATAGTTCGTCCATTTGTATCCGTAAGTACTCACATGACGGGTCAGATGAGTACCACCCTTAGCTTAACAACTTATTTGTCCAGCATTTTATTTCATTTCCATTGGTTCGGCTCTCTATGGTAGGTATCATATGAGGGGCTCAGCATAAGAACTATGTATCTGCATTTGAGAATTTCCAAAAAAAGACGAGACAGATTGACGTCGTTGTTTACATAAACAAAGACTCAGGCGCCACCAAACATAGTGTGTTGATGCGCCGCCTCCGCCATGGTCGCCGCCGTCTGAATATAGTTCTGCGAACGATAAATGCC
>JAQFYU010002470.1:0-11832 GCA_034694905.1 Ceratophysella granulata
CTTCTCAGTTGAAAGGTGTTGAAATCCTAAAAGTGTAACCTAATCGAGCATTCAGTTGATGACACGAAATCAAAGAATCAAAACTCGAAAGGCCTGGCCTTTTGAACTGACTAAACCCCAAAGTGATTTAGTAGTATTTACTGATCGTGATAAAGTTTGCAAAAAAGCGTGCCCACCTGAAAAATGTAAGAACCAATAAGCTCAAGCAGAAACCTATCTTCTGCATATCTAATGTTCAACACACGACAGACCCTCATTGCGTAAAGGCTAGTTTACATTTACATTTTACCTGAAGTTAATTGACATGACACATAGCTCAGTAAAATGTATTTGCAATTTGAGTTCACCTTTTACCTTTGCCAAATCCAAATTCATTCTTCTCTTCCACTTTACATTTAAAAAGCTTCGACACTTGGAATTCGAAGCATCCAAGCTCGTCTTAATATTCCGCATGAATGACTCCAATTTTTACGACGTATTCTCAAATCTTGAGTAGAAATCAAACTCCCACGGCCCAAAGGTAGAAAGGCGTGGAAGTACACTCGTTATTTTAAAACATTTATTCACCATTGTTACATTTACTTCATGCAGTTGTTGGCAATTTAACCACCTGAAGAGGTGCATTTAGATGAGTCGCTGATACGCTTCAACTTCAAACCTGAGGCAAGCCTTAACACTTCCGACCAGTTAATTTTAGTTGGCGCTGATGGTGTTGTGTACATAAATTCGCGATACGTATCATTAATCGTCCAGTTTTTAAATGAAGAACCCCAGACGTCTTCATAAATCTCTCATCGGAATCAGTGAATGTATGTAGAATAAAGTAGTAGACTGACTTAACTATGATTTCAATTTCATATGCGGTTTTATAAGTGAAAGTAACATTATATCCCGCCTCTTTGCTATTTGCTATGCTCCTGGGCATTTTTTGCACGACGAGCTAAATATTTATTAACATTTTTTAAAGGTTTACTCGTGTATGCTTTTCTTATTGTCATCCTCTCTTCCTATCCTTTTATTATTACACTTTCAACAAAGCAAAGAAGCTAATCAGTGTCCGTTAGTTATGTATAGAGATTTGAAGATTTATTTTGATACTTTAGATTTGGACGCTTCAGAAAAGTGAAGTTTTCTCATCATGATGGCCTGGTCACACATAATAGCAGCTCGTTGATATAATGCTCCTCGTCATGTCATTATGATCTGGTTATCGTGTCGTTTGTGCACGACAAACAATAGGAGAGAAATGAAGGTACTTCAACTTCATCGGCCGTCCGCGTAATGGGTGTTCCTGGTTCCAATTTAACGCTCGTTTCTCACCTTTCCATTCTTAGATTGATGGTCAGGCAGTGAGGCATAATAAGCTTGTTGGTTAGCGTTAATGAACAAATTAAAGACTTGTCCGCTGGCATCACTGTTTTGGGATTTCACCGAGATTTTGAAAGTGCAAAATGTTTATGATTAGCCTAGTAATTAGCTAAACACGGTATATTTAGAGATTAGCGAATGAGAACGGAATTTCGTTGCGTTTACACATACGTCATCAAATGATTGATCGGAAAATATGAAATTGTTGCACGATTTTGAAAATTATTCTAAAAAACTATTTGACTACAAATATTTGGTTAAGGTAAAAACGACTATTGTCCTAAGTTTTGACCAAAGTGACACATGGTCAAAGCCCATGCCATTTGCCGGAGTCTTAAGCCAAAACGATTTAATTCAATTTCCCGCCAATCATTTGACCGTACAAGCTAGCGCTAAATTCGGCTTCAGGTCAATTAATTGGTCAAACAAACGTTGTAGTGGCTCTATGCTACCGTGTGCGGTGTATGTATGTACCAGTCACCATAAAATCATTTAACAAACAAATATAATTTGAACAACTAGTAGAGTGCATGTCAAAATTTTAAATGATAAAGCATCAAAATGAGTAAATTGCTGCAAAAATACTGAAATATACTCAGGTGCAACACAGTGCTTAAATATTTGAAAACAATTTCTTTTCTATTGAAATACACACTTTGAAAACATATCTTCTATTCGAAGTTTTTTTTACATTTTTCATTTATTCAATGTTTTCAGACGTGTGTATCTCTCCTACTACTCTGCGCCACAACATCATTGGCCATTCCCCAAAGAATTCAATTAGGCGGTGCTGGAGCGCGCCCCGTTGCCACAGGAGGTCTTGGTTCACCCAGTGCCAGCCCCAGCCCTAGTTTCAGTCAGCAACTAAGTTTTGGACAAGGTAGTCAACTCCAGCCACAATTCCAGTATACTCAGCAACCCCAATATGTTCAACAACAACCTCAAATTCCATTGCAACAACATCCTGCACCACAACAGCAGCAACGCGGTAGATCTCCACATCCACAACCCCTTCAACTCCAACAAGGCGGTCAAGGTCCAACCAACTTCCCACCCATTGGTTCATTTCCCATTCCAGCAAATCGACAACCAATCGTTTTGAGATCCCCTCAAATTCCGACCACAACATCGGCATCTGGTGAGGATGAGTACGACGATGAAGAATATGCTGAAGAGCCACAACAGCAACAACAGCCAATTCTTCAGCTTAGACAGCAACCACAGCCTCAAGCGCTTCGTCCTCAACCTCAGGCCCCAAGGCCCGTTCCACAGCGCGCCCCAGTGCGCATTTCTCAGGCGCAACCGTCCTATCAAGCTGGGCCTGGGCCTCAGCGATTTGTTGTGCCCCAACAACCTCAGCCGCAGGTACGGCCATTGCTTCAATTTAGTTCAATACAAGTAGAGACCTTACATGTTGACCATTTCAAAATGAGCGTTTTAGATTTAAGCTATCTCTGACCTATTTTAATTATTTGCCTCAGCAACAACAAATTCGTCGACCAGTTCAGCAACAGCAACCGCAGCGTCAGATTCAAGTTCAACAAGCGCCCGCACAGCAAACCTACCAGCCGCGTCCACAACAGCAAAATGTTCGACTAGGTCAAGATAGTCGCTTGGCCGACCCAAAGGATCGTGCGACACCAGCGCCAATCCAAACACTCGACCGTTACATGCGTACCAACGACGACGGTAGTACATCATGGGGCTACACCAACGAGGACGGTAAGCAATGCGCCACAAACAAAGCAAGCCATTGCGCGTTTTGACAGCTTCAGAAGCATTTCACTTTGGAATCAAGTTTTTTGATGACGTATATATAGACGTCTTGGCGAAATACGTCTAATACAATCATGTCGTTGAGACATTTTCATGTCATACCTAAAATAATAATATTACCTGAAATGTTACCTGCCGTTGTGTTCCGTAAATTCTTAGGAACCTTCAAGGAAGAGACGCTCGGCGTGGACTGCGTCGTCCGTGGTAAATATGGCTACGTTGATCCGGACGGAGTGAAACGAGAATATGAATACCAGAGCGGAAACCCATGTGACCCAAATAAACGAGGTCAACCGGAAGAAGAAGAGGAGGAGCTTGTTGTACGAGGTCGACCCAATAGTCTCGAAGGCCAACAGAGACTTGGCGGACTACTGAATGCCCGCCCCGTACAACTCCAACAACAACAACAGCAGTATCGACAGCGTCAACTCCAAATTCAGCAATAGACTATAAATATTCAGATTAGAGTACAACTAAAGCCTTAAACTTAACCTTATTCCATAATACTTAGAAGAACCACTATTTTTGATGACGAAGTGGGGACACGTCGACTGACATGCAATAAAGTTTGACGTTGCGGATTGAATACTTTCGATTCTTGGGATGTTTGCTTGACCAATTTTTATTTTCCAATCACCGCTCCAAACCATGTCAATTTCTTTATTTCGATAAGTTTTTTTTCCAAGCCATTCAGTATTCACAAACTTATGTAAAATAGCCAAAAGGTTGATGGTATAAATCTTAACTATCGAAGCCCTCTAATTACTGCGGGGGGAACGCTGAGCTGGTTGTTTTGATTTTTAAAAGTTTAATGACATTTAGAATGGTCAGAAATTGATTGAAGAGATGTTGATGATCTTTTACGAGCAATTAAACTGCTCGGTCGTCCTCCTTTCAGAACTTCCTTGAATTCATTTCAGCGAGTTTTCAAGATACAAAATTAGTTGAATCTCCTCTACTAAGCATTCCATTAGAAAAAAACACTTAGCCAAAGATCCGTATATCATTATTTATAAGCGATACTGCGTTTAAATGCTTATTTAGTAGGTAAACGTTAACGTTGACTGATTTTCTTATAGAAAAAAAAAGCTCCAAATTATGAGACCTACATTTTTTTCCCAAAGAAAAAGAAATTGACTCGTGTTTCGTTCTGTATGTATAATAAATTACACTACCTCCAGTTCAATCTAAATAAGTTAAAGAGTTCCTTACAGTAAGCATCTAGCATTAAAGTTTTGAAATAGTTGTAAATTGTATTGAGTATATATTGTGGGATTTCAGTCAGGCGTGGAACGAGGCTGGGATGAATTTTGTTCAAAGGGCTTCTTCCGCGACGGCTCAGTATTTCGTTGTTTCCTGAATCAGTACACGGTCCGGTTGAAGATGATGAGGTCAAGCCGAGGTCAGCCTACTAGCTACAGGATGAGATGACGCCTGGGTTGACCGCAACGGGATAGTGAACCGAGCCACCACCGCCATTGACCTGGACCGATATCCCATTCGTACCACCAGCAGTTGGGCCGGGTCCAACTGGGAAGGACAGGTCAAGTTTCTCCGTGGGTGTCAGGGGTTGGGACGAAGATCCACTCTGTCTGTTGTAAAGAGACTCTTCAATCAAATTCCCCATTCTATCACGATCAGCCTGAGACCATAAAAATCAATTGTGTTTACTCTCTTCTCTCTTGCTAACTGCTCTGGTCACGCGTCGGCTTTTAAACTCTGTTCGAGCAGAGGTTAAAGATATGGAACTCGTACTTGGAACCTACCCAAGAAGTGTGTTCAGGTTCTGTTTAATTTATTGGTTTTGTCATTCATCAACACTTATTTGGCGTATGTACAATATTTCATGAGGTAGCTCATTATTAGCTTTTTTTTATTGGACCAAAACGTAGTGCAGCGTGAGTTCGTGATTTGTTGCACATGAAATCGTTGAGAAACTGTCATCTGACGTGCGATATTTTGGAGCAATTAACGTGCTACGTGCGTGGTACTACGGCTTTGCGCTAATTAAATTAAGCGATTCGAATTTATCGTAATTTAATAGCAAGCAATTTGCCCATTCCTGGATGTCTGTTATTCAAATTTCAAATTCAAACCAGATTCGCCGTTATTCAAACTCTAGGAAAGGTAAGAGTTCTTAAAATCTATTGTGCTTACAGCTCCTTCAAGTTTGGAAGCTATTTTTAGAGTTTTCAAAGCAGGGATTCTGGTTTGAAAAACGGAATCTGCAGTCTTGTTGAACCGTGGCCGTGAGACATTAAAACTAAATTTCAAATAAGGTTTAAATTTCAGATTTTTGAAGAATTTCAAACTCATAGTATTTTATGTTATTCTAAATCTTAAAAATTCAAAACAGAATCGCAGATTTAATTCTGAGTATACAACTTGGCTCTACTAAGATTTAATGGTCAGATTTATGCAGAACGATTTCTGTGTGCATTTCAAGGATCACTAACTCATGACTCACCCTGTATATTTATCCATTGGAGTTATTACTTTAGAGGCGTTATTGAAAACGCTCTTTGCTAAGGCTAGGCTTGTGGTTACCTGAATAAACGTTGAATGTTGTTGACTCAAATCTCCAGCACTAGAATACATCATAAATCAGAACTTGAAGATTAGTTTAGTCGCGTAGCGCGTAGAATGATGCAGACCGTAGACCTTTGCAAAGAGCGTCTCAGCATTATTCGAATAAAATCATTGATGTCTACTTGTTTGAAGCCGAGAATGCGCTAGTTTGGCCCAAAATTCAGGCTATAGCTATAGCATTGTACACACGCCAGCAGTGGATCCGAATGATTCAACCGATTTTAAAAACATAATAGAGAAAAATCGGATTTTATAAAATACGAGTTTTTAGCTGAATTCCATTTCAGGTAAATTCCAAGTACGAGTTTTTGAAGAAAATATAGAACCAAGTTGGCTCTAGTTATCTGTATTGTAATTGCCTCATGAATAAATCCAAAGTAAACTAGTTCGGTGGCTAACTCGAAGGCAGTATCAGTCTCCCTAACATTGCAGCATAATTGACGGTTCATCTTATCGTCCATTCTGATCAGAATTGTCATCTGCACAACAAATCAACAAAGAAGAGTCGGGTCATAAAAAAGAAATAACAAAAGAAACAGAAACAGATTAAAATTCATTAGGGTAGAGGAGGAACAGGGAGCATCAACTTGGACTTGAAAAACGTCCCATCGCAAACTAACTAACTAACAACCCAATGTCCAAAAGAGCACACACATTACCTCAATGTGCTCTTGAGAAATATAAAGATTGATAGTTTTAAAAAGAAAGCAAGTTCTGGAGTCATTGTTTGACTATGCTAGAACCTAGAGCGAGGAAGGATAATTTATTATAAATAACAAACGCACTCCGCAACCATCATTTCTTCATTTATCACAAATTCATGAGTATTCATCATCATTCGCCAAAAATAAGTTCATCATTTGACTAGAATCACATAAAGGGGGAAATGAGTGAGGGGGATTTATAATAGGGTGAGGGACTCAGAGGGTAGTACGAACTGTAATAAGAGCAAAATGTTGTGGGTTAGTACAAGTAATCCGGATTGGTCATCCGAGGACTTGACGTTGCACATCATATTGACTACACGTCTCGTCTCTAGTTCCGGTGGCTCGGGACTCGTGGATTTGACACTGTCAGTGACTTCAGGACTCGACGCCGTTTGGCGGGGTGGCGGGGGATGATGCGGGTTTGGAAGCTCGAAACAAGTCAACGGATATATCCCGAATCTAGACAGATTGAAAAAAGAGAACAAAAAAATGGTCCCGTTTAAAATTAGGAGTTACATTTTCCGCTTGGACGAAAATCTCAGATCAGGCGTGATTTGATCTGAGAAGTTTGACCGAAGCAATGAGTACGCTTAGCCTTAGTTCTAGCACAACACAAAGTACAGAGCCAAAAGAACATTCTCACCACGACGGATGTGTCTGGCAAATACTTTCAAGTTTGAATGGAGAGGTGTTCTTCAGCTTCACCAGTATTCTCAACCTTTTAAAACTAATATAGACTACTTCTACAGTGGGGTCGAGGTGCCTTGTACTTACTTTACATCTTCAACGAATTTTTCCAACTTTTCATTAGCGTGCACGTCTGACATGCGGCACGGAAAACTAATATGACTTTCTGATGAGGGCTCATCTCCTTCTCTTCTCAGTCGTACAATTTCCGCTACGATAACGTCGGGTTCGTAGTGTTTCTGTAAAACTTCGTCCGTTATGGTTTCGGCAATATTCGCTGCAAATAAAACGTGAACAATGGAAGGTTAGCCAAAGGTCATTCTTAATTTTAAATGTAACAGTGTGTGTTGAAGTTCACTTACATAAGCCAACACCCGCATTATTGACTAAGGCATGAGCAGCTAACAGTTTGAGAGAGGGTACTTCAAAGAGTACTGAGTGAAACAGGAGTTGACGACCGGTTGGCCTGAGCTCAGGGTCATCGTTGATGCACTTTCTTACAAAGTCATTAATGGGCCCTTCATCCGGCTCTAATGACTCAATTGTTCGGTTGATGTGGTCTTCTGTAACGAGCGTTCCAGAATCTCCGTTCCCTTGGATTTCAAGTGCTGCCATTTCCAGAGCACACATTCCAAATGAGAATATATCAACGGCTGACGTTAGGTTGGGAGAAGCATCTGTAAGTAGAGTACAGAACAATTTTGATAAATCAATTCCATTAAAAATTAACTTAGTATCTTCGGAACAAATTGGACCGTTACTGTGCTAACTGATTGCACATCTTATTCTTTAATTTCAGAATTGAATTTACGTCTTCTATATCTGATTTGACAGAAAACAATCTCACCGTTATTAGGCTAGAAACACAGTACTATGAGCAATAAATTCACCTTTCGCAGATAAAACACTACAACTGTGCAGCAATAATGTATCGCGTTATACAATGTTTTATATCCAATAGGAAACTCTAACCTTTGGCAAAAATAAAAGCGAAGACCTGTCTTTGCCTCAATACATTATTCAAATGAACTCTGTGAAGGCTTGTCTCAATGTTTTTACAGTTGTTGCAAAAGAACACGACCGACGACAAGCAGTCTCAGAGTGAAGCGTGAAGGAATCTTCCCATCATCTATCTTTAGTTCTAAATAAAATATAAAGCTCAGCTACATCATCATTATGCTAAAAATCTAGCGCAGTATAACAGGTATTTCCTTTGATTCACTTCTTGGTACCCGATAGTCTAAATGAGCTATCTTCTCCGGAATCACTACGTGAAATTCTGCAAATCATTTATTCTAGCTTCCCGGCTGAAGTGAATTTTGTGCTTTGCTTTGTTACATTAATTTTTCGAAATGTTCGCAAAACTCAAATCAAACAGTACTGTATTCTGAAGACACACAATTACTCAGCAAATCGACGATTTTATTTCTATTGGGTTAAAAAACTTACATCCATACTCCGGTGCAACGAAGTGCATATTCTTGATGTTGTCTCTACAAGACTTGACGTGGTGATGAATTGCATCGGGGGCCACTGATCCAACATGACAAAAAATACATACATATTAGACGTTTGCCAAAAATTAAAAATACATCAGTTTCTAGCTCGCTCTCCTCTAGAATGAGTAACACTTAAACGCATAGTACAGAGCTCGAGGCCTAAGTTCAGGAGACGTAGGATGAAGCTACACATAAAATATTCCATTTTGGCTAAGCATTTTTTTTCATCTGAAGCCATGGCCTGGGTTCTTCATATGTATGTAGGTACACGTGTCGCTCCATTTAATCCTGCTCACTGGGAAATTATCGTATACGAGATCATTTAGGACGAAAAGAAGATGACGCAGTGGAACGTGGAACCACTACTCTAGACGATATCCTAGGCAGTTAGAATTTATGGTCACTGTTGGAGACACGACAAGATCCCCTACATGTGCATTTATGGTTGGGTTAGTGTACACAACACAAGATAGAAAAAAAAACGTAATTTCTGCTAACCGCTCCACACTCGTCTATTTATAGTAATCATTATTGTCCTATTTAAGGGTCATTCAATGAGCAACTCAACTAATCTTCCTTCTTGGGATATTAAATGAAACCAAAAGTTCATGAGTTGAGCGAACCAGAGAAGGCCGTATTTGTTATTTAATTTCCAAATACAGCAAACAAAAAACTTGAAACGGTGTAGGTGCTAACCTGAGCCAATTTTGACAAGCCCATTGTGCTGAATGAATATTGTATCACAGGTTAAATTGCCATGAATTATTGACGGCGTACAGGAATGCAAATAACTGGAAATAAAAATAGATGGTCATTAGCGGGTGAACATAGAACATTGTTTACAGTTCCTGAAAACCCTAGAAATTGGTCCCTAATGAAATAGAAAGGACAATGAGTTAATTAGACTAATGAGAGCTCAAAATAAAAAACAACTTTCTCCAACGCTAGAATCTGAAATGGGGAACAAAGAGACAAAACTGTAATGAAAGTAGAAACTTTGATTATAGTTTCTTATATTTAGTGAATGATATGTAATTAGGTTCAGTGCTTTGTTTTTTTAGGAGAAATCTAAACAAAATAATTACCTCAAGGCAGATAAAATCTGAGTGCACCATCGTTTCCATGCAGCATGTGGAAGCTTCTTCCCGTTCTTCTTCGTCCTTTTCAGGAACTGCTTCAGAGACCCAGAAGACATGTACTCCGTGATAAATACCACCTACACAAAATTACACAATCACATCGGAATAAGATAAAATCTTATATGTTATGAATTAAATGTAACATTTCTTGAAATACGGAAACGAGGAGTAAAGTAGGTTACGTACTCGGGGTTTTTCAGTCTGCGTCTCCATCCAGTACTTATGAAATTTGACAATATTGGGATGTTCCAGTTGGGTCAAATTGTCAAAAACTTGGCGAATTTTCTCCTCTTTGGCTTTGAAGTTTTTTCTTTCAGAGAACAAAACTTCATTCCATACAACTTCAACACCTTCTTCTGTGTCCATGGCCAAATAGGCTGCGTCGATTCCAGGAACATCCCGTTGATCAACCTGTCAAAATAAAAATATTCATACACGTTAAATACATGTCTCAACTCAACAACGGATACACTAAAAATTAACATAAGTTAGTCTACTAATTCCATTTGTATATTAAATCTATTATTCTGGAATGCGCCACATCAGGTCTTAGATTAGAGTGATAAAGGCGTGAAATTAGAACGAAGTGATTTACGGAATATACACGCGCAACCAACATTTGCGAGCAGAGACGAAAATAAGTAAACACTCATCCAACTTTTGGAACACAAACGATTTTTGCGAAACTTTGTTTCAAACACAACCTACCCCACACAGTGTTCAGAATCCGAACCATTAAAATTGGCAAATTCACAAATTCGTATTCATGATGCCAACTAATTTTCAAGGTGGCGTCTCTCGTCTCCTTTGCTACTTTCGTTTTTGTTTTGGTGACTGAACCTTGACTTACATTTATCATCTGAAAACGAAAATCTATCAATGAAATGAGCTTGAGATATTACTCGAACTCGAGACACTGTCACCGTTAACCTAATTTTACGTTAAGACCTGCATGTATAATCCAATTTGGCAAATACTCTTAACTGCAGCCCTAATAAAGTATTACACACGTCTTCTCTCCGCGTTGACCCATTAAATTAGGCTTTTGCGTCGCATTTTTAGGCAAAGGAGACAGAAGACAGACATGGAGACAAATAAATTCGCATGTCTCTTTGGCACTATCTGAGATAGACAAAATGAGTGTAATGGCAAGTATTTATTGCAGATTCTGCGTCCCGCCGCCCATCCTATGCAATTCATTAATTATAGCTTGTGCAAAAATTACGGTAGAATTATTTGAATTTAAAACGCCAAGGATTCCGCAGTAAGCATGTGATACAGAATAACACCTGAAATGCATATCATTGATTTAAACCAACGAAATCCGGTGAATTCCATGACATATGACATATGACTTTTTTTGAACTGGACTTTGGCTGTTCAAATTGACCTTTATCGCTTGAGCATGTCATATGTCAATCAAATCAACGTCTACTGAGGTTGAAGTACGGGAATCAATAATTTAATAATAGTTATTAGTGCTCATCATGTCAAGTAACTATTTCCAATTGTCGATTGTCTACTACTATCTTTCCGGCTTTGGAGTTCCAGCATTGATCCAGTTAAATTCCATGTCAAGGAATCATTAAATAACCAAACCCCGTCAAATGTCACATAATACATTAATCTAATCGCCACCAATTCATTTACCTTGACTTATTTAATTTGTGAAGTGCCCGAGACAAAGTAGAAATAGACTACACAAGGATGACATCAGACAAATAACATGGAAATTGTCAATCAGCGAGAAGAGAAAACATCTTTCACCGTCAACGCAGAGATCAAAACGATCAACCATCCGCTCGCTTAAAAAAGCAGCGTCAGTCAACAGTGTGTAGAAGACCTTAGACATGCATCATGCGTGCAGGATGTGAATGTTAAAATAGCTCCGCTTCAATGCTACTTTAGAAGTATTTTCATTTCAGATCCCAGACAAAAATCATGATGTTCTTTTCTCAAAAATTCTTTGAATAGGTTAACAACTTCCATAGTACTTCTAGTAAAGCTTCCCGCAAGCTGGTGTCCTGGATAGAAGCACTCATTCGTTCTCCTCCATAAAAAATTCGG
>JAQFYU010002471.1:0-11830 GCA_034694905.1 Ceratophysella granulata
CCTCAAAACCTGCGTCAACTTTTAGAAGCCAAAATGAGAGGAAGTTTTGGAAATCTTCTCATCGCCGAAGGTCTCTATTGAGAAGAGTACGGCGTGTGGCTTGGCGACAGTCGATTAGTCTCTGGTCTAGTCTTCAAGGATAATAATAACAATCCCTGCAATTTGCAAAAGGACTCTGAATAACAACATTTGTATTTTTTATACACGTGCTTCCCTGTCCCGTGTTCTGCCTCATCAGAACTCAAGTGGTGCCTACTACTGTTTGATGACATTGTGATTGACTTTTCATTTCAACACGGAGTCACAGTACTGCACTATCCTAATCCTAGCGTCTAGCACCATAATAGTACTAACTAAGACGTATGTATGTTAGTACTAGTTCTCAAACACTTCATTCATTCTTCTACATTTACCTTCTCTTTCTGTTTATTATGATTTCCTTCAATGAATTATTTATACATTCGACCAACTCAGCAGTTCTGTGATTCATGATGTCCTTTTGTCAGCACTCGGCTCGGCACGGCGGCGGTTGAATCTTTCTAGTACGGACATGACGGCTAAAGAAGTCGATTCATGCACATAATAACATAGGATAAAACGCTTTTGGGGACATACGCTGTCTTGTCTGTCACTGTATCACGTTACGTGTTCAGGTTGAGCATCGCCGATCCATATCCATTTTCCATTATTTGTGCATATTTAATTTATAGAGTAATTACTAAGAGCTCCAGCTTCTGTCCTATATTAAATACCAGCAATACTACAAACAAAATCAAATTTGCAACATATTTACTATTGTGTATTGTGTCGCCTTTGTCTTCTCTTCCTTTCTGAATTGTGCAACTACTTAGTCTATTGAATATAGGGTGACAATAAAGTCTCTTCCAGAACAAAGCATGGAGTGGATATTAGTGGCATTGACGTGTGACACTGATTTAATGAGTGACCCAGAACAAAGTACATAACCCCAACCAACCTCTGTATGTTCGTGTGCTATCACTATGAAAATCCATATAGCAGAAGAGGAGTTGTACACAGTTACACAAGCTACATACAGCTAAGTACTCAAGTTACAAGTTCCTTCGTAGTACCGTGTTTCGTGTTTGTGTGGGAGTCAAATGAAGATGAGATTTGATAGCGACTTGCTCTTTTGTCCCATCCGTTGGCAGACTCGGCATTTATTTATTGGGATGATCAATCTAGGTCGTCGTGTCATGTTATTTCCTCCTTTTGCACTACGAAGCTGAGTCTGTCTCCATCTCTACAAGAAGGAATTTGTCAAGGAACTGTCGTCCAGGACGACAGAGGAATAATTTAATTACGATTCCGTTGAGAATTTGTCGCATCAAATAATATCCATCTAAATCTGAATGCCAGGCCAGGTACCTGGATGGAAGGAGGAGGAATTGCGTGTGTCGACCCAGGAAATTGAATATTGAATCCATCAAGACCTCAAGTATCGATGGAGACGACGACGCCTTGTAGTCCATGTACATAGCACTAAATATGGTTCCAAAGCATTGGATCCACTCAAAATGTCATTAGAGAGGGGAAGAGAAAGGACGAAATTGAGGGGATTTTTGGATTAGATGGTATGCCAGTCAAACCAGAGCTCAAAGCCAGAGAAACACAAGGAGGACATGGGCTAAAGTTAGTTATTTAGCTTTTGAATCCATTTTCCGTACTCAGGCCAGGCCACAGGCCACCTCACCTGCCAACGCCACGCCACACTCCAAATCTCCTGTCTCCTGAGAAAATACAGACAGAGGAAGAGTCTGGACCGTGGATTGACAAGTGGAAACAAGTTGAGAGAAAGTGGTGGAAATGATGGTAAAATGATGGTTCTTCTTTCGTCAAAATATGTAGGATCTGTTGGCTTGGTGGTCCTCTTGTTCAGCTGGACGTGAAGAAGGTCGGACCTGTATGTATGTCTTCTGAGTTGTAGAGAGTAGAGATGCATTTGGGTTGTTCAGAGAGGATTCCATGCATCATTCCGAGTTCTTGGAGCCCGGCTCCAACAACCTGGGGTTATACATAGTTATAGCCATGTTGTGTGGAAAGGAGAGCTCGGAGGTAGACGTCCACATAGTTGTGTCTCTATAGTGACGACAAAAAAGCAATAAAATGACCACAGTGACAGGAGTATGAGTTATCGATTATGTGGATGGATGTGGACGGGAGATGAGACGAGGTTTTCTCCTCGTCGTCCCTTCTCCTTTCTACTTCCACTTTTCACTTCCTTCCAGTCTCCTTTCTTCTTCCCTTCCTTCTCCACTCGGAAACAAATGTAATAAATCCACCTAAACCTCCTTCAATAAAGGACCCTTCATGCCCCCAGCATCACAGACCACACTTCTTCTTCTTCAGCAGGGTCCGAGTTGTAGCTTGTAGTCCCTTGCTTCTCTTTAACCATTCCGTTCTATCGTTTGAGTTCAGGTTCTGAAATTTAAAAAAAAATTATTGCATGAGGCCCTCAAAATTATGATGGCTTTTATATAATTTTTTCGTAAGAGAATATGGTATGAAAAATCATTCCATTAATTGGGTGTCGATTTCTTCCGAGAAAGTTTGATGCTTACATATGGCGGCGTCTACTACCGGTTTCCATAAGTAATCATTTTACTTTAAAAGCACGATAAACTCAAATGTTGGGAATACATTTGCTAATTTTTAGCAAACAAGGAAACTGGATTCCTTGATTCTTGTCGGCCTACAAATTCCAGCCATTTGAGCCTCCATTTTTGGACAGTTTAGGTCTATTTTCAATGTTACGAATTCCAAATCATAACCTTGACTAAAAACTTGACTTTCTCCCGAGTCCGATTCCACAAAGCCGCACTTTCTTTTAATCTTCTTCTCACTATGTTTATGTACCGAGTGTACACGTGGACACAAGGCCATGCAGCTTACGAGTGAGCATTCCTCGTTTTTTAAATGTAGAAGTTAAATGAACCTGAATGTGCAGATATTTAAGGAAGTTTAGAATCCATACATTCTATCAATTTACAGATATGTACTCCGTCCTCTATTCTATGTATGATACATTGGATGGTGTAGGAACCACGTGGGTGGTGTTAGAGATGATTTTTCAAATCTCAAAACTAATTGATTTCCGATGTGTGAGGTTCGATAGGAAGTGCAATAAATTGACACACTTGTCAAGATGCGAAGAGGCTACTTTTAGATTGGTAGTGGCTTGAGCGGAAATGACGCTCGTAAATCTAAATCATAAAATGGAAGTTTCATAACAAGTTAGACTAGATGGAGGGTTCTTCCAGTTACTTAATTATTCTCTTAGTTCGCACTTCACTCAGCCTCATTTGTTTGTGCTTGCTGAGCAAGTGAAAACAGAAAAACAATCTCTCTCCTCCATACAATGCATATTGTTTACGTCTGTCTTCACTATACAAACATCAGAATCATTAAAATACGCTATAAACTAGCCTGACCATTGTTTCAAATCCAAGAAAAAGCTGGATATATCTGAATTGAGACAATTCGGTCCCCTGATCTTCTAGTCTCCTATAGTTAGCATTAGCACTCATTAATGGCGTTGAGGGAAGTAAGGTGACTCGATTTGGGAGGTTGAGGTGCCGTTGGTGACCCATGGACATTCGGACCTAACTCCGATGGACCAAAATCTTGTTCCGCATTCGTTTTGGCGTGCTTTCCATTGTGTGTGGGTGGCTCGCTGAATCAGGTTCACAGTAGTTCTGCTGCGTCCAATTTCCCAATTCATTATCAACCTACGACTTTGCATAATTCGAGACACAGTTGTCATTTACATTTTTTTTTGTAACGGACTCAGACTATTTAAGCCGGTTTACCGGCGAGTTAACTTATCAAACATGGACGACTCAAATATATTGGATATTGATTTCACGGATGAACGTATCCATGTCGATTTTATCGACCCGAAATCAATAATGCGCGACAAGTCGGAAGGGCCTCAATACGACCCACAAGACGATGCTCGTTTCGGGCCTCAATACGAGCAAAAAGAATATGCTCAATTCGGGCCTCAATACGAGCCACAAGAAGATGCTCAATTCGGGCCTCAATACGAGCTACAAGAAAATGCTCCATTCGGGCCTCAATACGAGCTACAAGGAGATCCTCAATTCGGGCCTCAATACGAGCCGCAAGAAGAGCTCGAGTTCGGGCCTGAATCCGAGAAACAAGAAGAGCTCGAATATGGGCCACAATATGAGCCACAAGAGCTTGAATATGGGCCTCAATATGAGCCGCAAGAAGAGCCACAATACGGGCCACAATATGAGTCACAATTTGAGCTCCAATGCGAATCCCAATACGGGCTTCAATACGAGCCGGATGAGCAGATGCAGATGCAGCCAACGGAGCAATCTCTGCTTTCACTGCTCGAAGATCCAACTCCCTTAACTGCAGAGGAATTGGTATGTTATGTATGTACTTCCATTACGCATCTTTGGAGTAAGTAGGCTCTTTTTCTGTACTTGATAAACCCCTTTTGTAAACTGAGCAAATTGAGAGGTTCGTAGTAGTAAACGGCTAAACAAATAAACAGAGAGGGACTGGGTTTTTCTGGCAGAGCTTGACTTAACAATTCTATTAATGTACACTCCATCCTTCCGCCTTCAATTAATCTGGCGTCAAATAGGTTGGGAGGAAAAAGTAATTATAGCACGTAGTTGGGCCGGCTTAACGTTCCGTGGTTTTAAATTAAAAACTCATCAAGAGTTTACACGGGAATTAGTTCAAATATTATATTCTCACTCGTTCAATTAAAAGCTCCAAGGCGTTTCAGACAGATTGACTCAGGTCTGCCCTTTCTCCGCTTCTAAAACAAAGGAAGTCCCAGTCTCATCTCCTTCCATAAACATTGCCCATCGCCTCAGGCATCTTCTGCATCATCCAGGTCTTCTACTCTGACTCTGGCGGAAGATAGGCCTGGGAGATTAAGCCTGAGCCCTTCACTGCATCTTCCTTGGTGGAACAGACTGGGATGGAGAACTAGGCAGTCTCTCGCCCAGCCCCACCTTAAAAAAGTTTAAATCTAGGGACGCTGACTCAATAATGTACCCGTGTGTTGGTGGGTTTATTTACACGGCAGAAGGAAGGTACTACTGTTGGTCCTTTGGCAGAGATGAAGAAGCTTTTTTTTGTCCAAAAGCTACCTGTATTGTATTCATTTCACCTGTAGCCTCGTGCCTTCTCATGTTTTGTTATCACGGCTCCTTCTCCCCCTTTCTTCCGAATCCTGGCTTCTGAATTCGAATCTTCCTGAAGGACAGACTCCGAACAGAACATATGGCGAATGGCGGATGAAAAGCGCTTCTCTCAGCCTCCCGTCATACAGGTTGGATGGGAGAGATGGTTTTTTTTTTCTTAAAACGCCCCAGCAAGGGCAAAATAGGACGCATTTTCTTCCAGACTGGATAATACATAGAAACTAATGGGGACTGTAAAGCAATTGCAATTGTGTGTGTATGAAAGTCCACTAGTAACCACCATGCCATCGCCACCCACCCCCTTCTTCCTGTCTCGTCTCGAATTTCAATTTCAATTGTTCTCTTGCCAATTTTTCATCCATCAGGATATCAGGAAATATAATGGGTTTGTTATTGGGAAGAAGCAATAAAGTGATTGGAAATGCGGCCTAGCCTACCTGGTCTGGTGGTACTTCATATGTCTCGTTTTTTACGGCCCAAATGCGTCCTGGTCATGTTTCTCAATTGTGCACAAAAATAGTATAATTCAATGGAATACATAGAATAATAGGATGGAAGTTGAGACGTTTTTAGCTCATCTTTTGGCACACAGTCACAAGTGCGAAATGGATTACACTCCTCGCCTGCCAGCTCCAGTCACTTCGTCTGAGGTTATTTCAATGACTATGGCGAGGCTTCGTGGTCCTGTATGCCATGTATGCCTATAATACTTTCTACATATTGCTTTTTTACATGCGGCTCCAGCTCTTCGCTGTCGCACGTTGGACTTAGACAAAGTGCGCAACTAGAGTTGCACGCCAATTAAGTCGTATCGACAGGCGGAGCCAAGGTGTCTGTTGACACAATTAAGAAATGAAGTGGTCGTAAAATGCGTCACGCGGAAGTGGAACGTAGAAATAAAATATAAACAAATATAAACATTTTGAATAGGATACATCATCAGTCTAGCAAAATATGATTTGACTATTTTTCGATCACTTACTCTACATTACATTGTGAACAGTTTTGAGAATTTAGTGTGTCAACAAGAAAAGTTGGAGATGAAATTAGAGAACTAGTTTCCAGAGTTGCAAATGAATGTCGCGTCGCATTAAAATGAAATAATCTAGTTTCATAGTTAGAAGAGTCTCAATTAGAAGAAAGTCTGCATAAGTTGAAAGTAGGTAAATTAGTAATATAATAAGTTGGTGTCTGGTGGAAAGTGAGACGGGATGTAAACAGGAATTATGAACTAATAAGGGACGGGTGAATTAATACATAGGACGAGAAGGCTGGAGTTTGTTGAACGGAATAAATTGTGAGCAGATTGAGGAGACTCGAATGAAACAAAGTTTAGCGTCTTTAGGTCTGGTAGAAGTGAGTTTGATGATCCGATGATCCTCTTTTTTTTTCTCTGGATCCGCAGCATCTCCGTCTATTTCTTCCCTCAGCAACCCGATGCAATGATGCTCTCTCATCTATTTTTTTTATATTTGCTACTCTCTTTCCGTTTGCAGAGAGAGAGACTTCAGTGACGGAGCTGAACGGTTATTTTTAATTATATGTAGAGGCAGGAGTCGGTGTGCAGGGAAAGATGCGGAGAGCAATGGGATGACCTTCGTTTCTGGTGAGGTATAGCTCCAGGTCATCTCTGAGCATCTTTTCTACCTGTGCTAGAACAGACCACAAAAAACAGTGTGGGTACGTCCTTAAAAAGTTGGTTTTGATCGGGTGGGACTTGAAAAATGAAGTCCCGGGCTCCGTGGCTGGAACACTGTGGGCGTGGATCTGCAGCAGCCACTCTCCTCAAGTGCTAGTGACTTATTTCTTTCTCGTGGATTTTATGTCTGATGTTTGTATCTCCATACGAAACTAGGGTCAATCCACAAGTTTTGAAACACTGAATTGTGTGTACAACTCTGACTTTTCTATAACCTCTAATCAAATCATATTTCAAGGAGTAATCTTTGTTTTTTTGAAAGAAAAGTAAGCAGAAGAAGTATTTCATATAATTAATTCAACTTTTGTACCGTGTAAATTGTACTTATTGATCATTATTGTTTAATTTTCAATGAAGCTTTCATTTTACTTTTGATTATGCACAGATATGCTATTTTGTGATACTTCACGTGTTTAAGTACTAATTTTGGCCAATTATCTAACCATCTGTGTTTTTTTTATAAAAAACTGTTATTGGACAAAAATGGCCTTTTTCGGTAAAATTCCTCGAATTTCTTGCCGATTGAATCCCGAATCAATAAGGTGTTCAATGGATTTACGTGAATCAATTTCTCAGAACTGCAGATTTTCGAAATGAATAACCGTCGATTTAAAGCATAATTATGAAAGTAGTTTATTATTTGATAAAGCTGATTTATATCTCATTGCATTTTTAACACGAGGACTTAATCATACTGCGAGTACTGGCATTCATTTGGCGAAAAATTGAGTTCGGTAACAAATAGATTGAAAATATCTTCTCCCCAGTTTTTTTTTCAATGTCAATCTACAAAGGTCAGTGGACATGCTTTCAGTATCATCCGTGACAACTTTATGTCAGAGTTACAAAAACAAAATGAAAACGTCGAAAAACGTTTGGAATAACCCTCGTTTGAGCCGAGGGCCTCCTTAACAATAGGTCTGAGCCTAAAGTTTCTGGGATTGATGAGGACTTGATGTATATTTTCTGCATCTCGGTCTAGGAAAAGTGCCTGGAGTGGCTTCCCTCACTTTCTGTTTACGCTTACCTGTTGTGTACTAAACTTTTTGGGAAGACATGGGGCTTGAGTTGAGGCATTGTGCAGCGGATGAAAAAAAAAAGCTGAAACGTGTTCCAAGCCCGTTTCTGTCGTCTTAAGAAACTCTTATGTTTTTTTATTTCCTGAGCCCAGACAAGGCTTGAGCGTAAGCAGAGCATTTATTATCCATGAGACAGGGGCCGTCACGTGGAGGTCACCTACTGCACGTTGGAGTGAAATGAGCCGAGGACCAGAAGTAGAGACTTAAGTGAGGAAAGTGTATTTGGAACTAATGGGGTTAGAGTAGTGGAGCATCTTATATTTTTATGAGAAGGCTCAGATGTAAGTTGAGTATTAAATTCGGAGATGACTGGTGAAATGGGGGGTAGATTTGGGCAAACTATCAACATGTTGGGAAACCCGAAAGTCCTCTCTCCTCCAACTTTTCTTGTACATTATGAGTTTTACTTTGTTGAACTCTCTGGGCTTGAGGAGGAGGAGATGTGATGCAGATTTCATTAAATAATCCAAGAGTGGCTACAAACTGAAGACGTCCACTGAGACTCTGGTTCCACAAGTTTCCTCGTCTTCAGAGAAAGAGGAGAGAAAGAGATGATATTATTGCCACTTTCTTTGGCAACGGAATACATCTGCTCAAATTTATGAAACAGAAAATGAGAGTTGGACTTGTTGGCTGGTAGCTATGTATATCCTCATCTGTGTCTAATGCTCAGCTAACTCCTTCAACTTCTCACACTGTAGTAGTGCCTACTGCCAGACGACGCCTTCTCTGCAGATCAAGTCCAAAACTTTCATCTGAGGCAGCAGGAAAGACGGATTTTTTGGCTTCGCAAAAACATTTTGTGGAGCATGAGTCAGAGGGAGTTTTACCTAGTAATGAGAAGTATTAGTCTGCTCCTATCCTACCGACTAGATCCTCTTTTTTCCACTCATCATCCCTCACTTCTCGGCCTTACTCATCAGCAAGGTCAGGTTTTGGGAATGGGGAAAACCCTTCTTTGCTTGCCAAAAACTCTAAAAATTGACGCAAAATGTGGTTTCGTTCTGGTTCGATTGCATAAACTTCACTTTCCAGTCAATCAGTTGGATTTTGTGATATGAACTTTCCACGGATTTAGTCGAGATTTTACACACATACTTTTCCTAATCGAAAACATCACGTTGTGTGCTATCTCTAGCTGATATCAATTAGGTAACTCGAGATTTGGGCTCTGACTAATTAATTAATTTGTTCTTCTATGCACGGACCCTTGCAATATGCAACGCAGTTCAAGGTCCAGAGGTCAAAGGTCGAATTAGGACTTGCTAATATTTATCCCGACTGACCAAAATATAAAACGGCTTACAAAAATATGTTGGAAAATCGAAAGATTCAAAGCTTTCTCAGAACCTAACCTTATCTAATGGATGCAACTTCTCCAAATGGCTAAATATTAAAATTCTTGGTTAGCCAATTTATATTTTCCGTCAGCTGATTGTGATTTTTGTGATTTTGGATTTTTAGTTGGTGGGATTTATTTTACCAAGTAAGAATTTTTTAATTGACCTAAGAGTCGAATCCTGTTCACGAAACTCGGTTCAGCTCAGTGGCCTGAGCCACAGCGACAAGCCAGTAGAAGAGTCTCATCGAGTACTGCTCTGTTGTAGGAATTAATTGTGAGTAAGCACACGGGTTTTGGATGGAGATGATGGAGTCATGTTGAAAAAAGGATGAGATCATGAAGTGGGCTCTTGTGCTCTGTTATTGCATGTGCATGGCTTTGCATATTCATTACTCCGACTGACTGCTCCTCATGTACTCATGTACATGCTCAGGCATTGAAGTGCAGGCAGAGGAAGATTAGATGATGGGATGGGTCAAGTCAATCCTGCTCTTCTCCTGCCAAACCACCGTCTTCTGGCTTCGCTCTTTCGGCCAAGCCAGATCCACTCCGTTTTGAATTTAGATGCAAAGAGGTGACAGGGCGGCGTGTCTAGGATCCAATAACCTGACGTCACAGATGTCAGGTCGAATGGAACATTAACCCGATTTCATTCAAGTTAATTGCTACCGAGATCTGACGAAAGTCACATGGCGAATTTGAGTAAAATCAAAATCCTGACTAATTCTGCCTAGATCCCTAGATGTGAGATTTGCCCATGCCATGTTGCCAAATGAGTCGCTACAGTGTTATTTGGAATAGCACGAATTCATTTAAGTGCTTTAGAACTGACACGAGCAAGAGCGTTTCGATGCTAAACAGAATTTTAACAATGTCGAAATGTGACAAAATTCCGATCTTGGATAGAGGCGGTAGCAATATTCCTAATTTCCAGAACCCATTTTCCTTAATTCGCACCTTGGAAATCGGATTGAAGCCAAGTGGATGCGTTTTGGCTGGTAAACGGAGTCATTTGGAGGTTAAGGATCTTCTGAGCCCAGAGCACGCCGGTCTGAAGAGCTCAACAGTGCATCCCTTGACTCGGAGCTCTGTTTACATGTTGAGTTGGGGAAGCTGGATCTGCATATGGAGAGAGAGAGAGATTTGGAGATTGGAGTGTTGGTTGGATATTAAGTTGATTGTGTCTTGTGTCTTCTTGGGTTCATCTCCCCACCGGTTCTTTCCATATCGAGCATTAGTACCCAGCCTTTTTTACGATCTTGCACAATGGTGGGATGGTGCTTGACAAAAGGGAAATGATTTTTTTGTGTGTTGGCCGGAGTGAGGGTGGGTTGTTGATGATCGTTAGCGGGTTTGCCTGGAGGCTTTTTGGAGTGAGGAGCCCTGGTGAACCGGTTGAGTTGGAAACTGTGGGATAACACCTGTTGTCTTCTTCCTTCGTTCCTACCTGTCCAAATCCTCCTTGAGTCGGGCTAGTAATGGTCCATGGAGTCCCAGGACCAGCCAAGCCACTCTTTCTTCCTCAACCCATGAGTTCCACACATGATTCCTTCCACTAGAGTTACAGTCGCATCCACTCCCTCACCTGTCCACATGGAATTGGACCTATAATTTCTTCCAATAGTACAAGTCTGAACTGGGATTCGAGTTTTTCAGATTCCCGACGCTTCTTTTGAACCTGTCAACCCCACAGAACCAACTGTTGTGAAACTGGGTAGTTTTCTTAGAAAGAGTTGTACAATTAGTGCTCAATTTACCCTCTGTTCCTTCTGTGGCACAGAATCTGTCCTCATTTCTAGAACTTGACATGTAGCTGCATTAGTTGCACCTATTTCTTTGTAAATGCATGAGAATTGTTTGAAGTGGAGGTGTAAAGCCAATAAATATAGATTTGATATGGAGTACCTAGGTAGTGATTGTCTGTGTGGCCTACCGACAGCGTAGTCTAGTTCTTGGCCTGGCCTGCAAGTTTTTTCTCTCTTTTTCCGTAGGCATCACGTTGAGGCGGACACTGATTGCGTAACCTACCAGAAAGAATTATACAATTGAATGGAATTATTGAACTACTATATGCTAAATGCGCTCGTTTGGCTCACAAAAATAATTGATAACAGAAATATGTTTGGCAGCGAATGGCAACTAGATTTTAGCATAATTTGTATGTTACGGTTACCCAAGGCATGATCAAGAAAAATGTCTAATCAGAGTTGCACACGTTATTTCAAAGTGCTCAATTAGTTGTGTAGATTCAATTAGTTTCCTCTTTATGTACACAAGACGTACATGTAAAAAATCATTTTGTTTGCCTTCGTGCTTTGGGTTTGACTATGAATAATATACTCGTTTGGGATCGTCACATTAGTCAAAAGCACATTAATCAAACCCGTTCAAAATGATTACAGGTCAAATGCACGTTATTCAAAAGCACGTATGTCAAACCAGAAACATCCTTTTCAGGATGTAGAAAAGAGACCCAACTTTTTTATGTCGTGGCCACTGG
>JAQFYU010002472.1:0-11830 GCA_034694905.1 Ceratophysella granulata
ACACTTTCACCAAGTTTCGGCTTTATCCTTTGATTCTAGGAAATAATGGACGTACTTCCTTGGCCAAAAAATAAGAACAACATGCGCTTGACAGATTGCTTTCTTCTCATTCTCTTCTTGGTGAAAGTAGGCTAATAGGACGGAAGGGTACAAAGGAAAAATAACTTCTAGGCACGTACATCCAACAAGAAGGCTCCAATGAGAGATTGATGGTGAGATACTGCATATGCACGGGACTACGTTTTATTTTTCCCAAGTCTAAAGTCAGCGCCACCGGAACAAATTGGGAACATTATGTGCTACAGTATATGGTACACACGGGTACATAGTACATAGGAAAAAAGCTAATGATGCGCTAGGCTTGTACTTGTATGTAGGCTGTCGATCTAAAATTTTACCTGCTGAGATTTTAGTGGTTTTCTGGAAGTTATTCGAAGACGTTCTCATCTGTTCTAAGATTTTGGCGTTTTTGAGCTGGGTTAAAGTTTAATTAGCACAGCAGGTGACTTTTCTGAATTTAAATAGGCGCACAGTGTAGCCTAAGACTCTAAGACCAAACATTATTTGAAATATTTTATTCAAATTAATTATTCACTTCCCGCAGGTTGAATTTTCGTGGACTTCTGTGGAAACTTAAATGGTAAGATTTAATTAGAATTTTTTCTGCATGTAATATTGAATTGTGGACCATGTATTTCAAAATTCGGAAGAATTTTCAAATTGTTTCAAGATTAAGAAAATCTGCAAATGTGAAATGACTACTTCAATGAAGCTTCTAACATTAAATATAGTCATTAAACAAATTTTGCTAAAAATTCGCATCTGGTGTTAGACACGTGGCAAATCAAAACGTGTCGGAAGCATTTTACAATAGTATCAAGCCACTCTCGATTAATTGGGCTTTGGGCCTACTCAGGTGGAATTTCAGGTTTTTTTAGAAACAGACGCTTGTCGACAAACAAAGACACTTAGCTGAAGACACGAACGGATTATTAGAGAAGCCTCAAACACGAATACCATTACGCCCACGTTTCTTACATTCACATATTCCGTCTTATTGCAAAAATAATAGGCAACCAGGAAACACCGGCAGACTGAACCGGAAATCGACAAATTGGCCTCAAGTCTCGGACACGTGTTAATTATTAATATTGAATCTGCTCTGCGACATATTGACAGTGTCTCGGGTAAAAATGCCATTATTGGACAATTTGAGGGCATTGGCTTTTGAGAAAATAGAAATTTCGCCAATCGATTGAATTTGCAAAATGCTAGTAAAAAAATTAAATTAGGACAGGCAATGAGCTTTCTGCAAAAAATAATGGATGCGAATAGCGACTTTATTTCGATTCAATATTATTAGCATAGCACCACTTATTGGTTCAATGTGCCACAAACAAAAATCATGTGCTTAGTGAGTCGATTTAAACATTTAAGTGAATTCAATACTCAGAATCGGAACCAACACATGAGCGTAAGCGACTTGCATTTCAGTAGTTTAGCCTAAAGTGAAAGCACAGGGGAAAGTTGTGAGGTAAAGTTGCCCAAGCTTTGAATAATTGATTAGACCTCCGTCCATCATTTGTAACTCGTTATTTCTGGTTTTTCAATGCAATTCTTGATATTCGTGAAAAGAAAGGTTTTGCCATTTGTTATGCATTTGAAGGTTTGTATTTTCACTGTATTTCAAAGCCATTGCGTTTTCTTCAATTTCTAGTTTGTACACTTCCACCTTATTAATGCATCTGGATAGTTTGGTCTTTCCATTCTTAGTGTAATCTATTTGGTATAGATATTTTTAATTTTTAAATGGAGGAATCAATAAATGATTTATAAAACGCAACGCCTCAGTATCGCAATCCAGCGCGGTAACGCAATAAGCATACTTGCTACAACACCAGCATCTGCAAAATTTCACGAAATACTCAATTTGTAATTATCCTTGTCCCATTTGTGAATACATTTAAGTGGAAGACTCATTAAAGAATTATCAAACTATAATAAACTATTTTCATATAAATATTCTGTACAAGTATCCAATTTGGTCAAATCCATAAGATAACAAATTGGCACAAACTTGATTTATGGCAAACTAAAGTGGCAAAATTGTACACGTGTTAAAAAATTTGGTAAAATCTACAATATCACATGCAAGTTGAAAAAAAACGGAATTATGGCAAACTCAAGTGGCAAAATTGTATACATATCAAAAACCGGTGCAAAACCGGTGCAAAAAAATTGAGCATATTTTAAAATACAGCACAGTTAAAAATTTGGTCAAATCTAGCAAAATCAAATGGAAACAGGTAAAATTTTGGATTATGGTAAGCTCAAGTGACGAAATAACATATTTCAAAATTTGGTCAAATCTATCGAATCAAAACAATCAAAAACCTGGTTTATGGTAACTTCACTTGGCAAAATTAAATTGAGCAAAATTAAAAATTTGGTCATTTCTACAAAATTAAAATATGCAAAAACCCAATTCCAAGTAAAGTTCTAAAGAAACGGTTGAACCATAATTGTCACTCAATTGGAGCTCAACATGTGCTATTTTTATCAATTGATCGTTCTTCCATGTTGGGTAAGGTTATTCGGTTAACCTTGAAAATAAAAACAGAATTTTTCATTTCTCAAATAATTATCAAATTCTTCAAATGCTGCGACGAAGTTGCACCTTATTATGTATTTAGGCATGTATACAGAGCAAGCCACAAGCCAATAGCCACTGTACACTGCTGCAATTGTGGCCATTAGGCATAACTCAGCAGGAAGCTCCTAGCTCGGCACTCACGCAACTCCTGACTGATAGCCCCTAATAACGTAAGTGAAAGCTGGAGTCTACGTGAAAGCATGGGACACTTGAGCCAATACAGGAAACTCGTTGAGTCAAATTGGAATTGACAGACAGTTGTCCTCCGTCCCTTTATCCAACTGGACATACAAATACCTCGTCTCCAAATAATATGGGCTGGACAATCAGCGAACTAAAAAAGATTTAAATTAAATACTCTACAAACATACTATTCCAAATTGTTAAGTGGTTATTTAATACACAATTTTCAGGTGAATTCCTAATCGCAATCATGTACACGAACAGCAATAATCGGATAATTACAAAATATAGCGAATTTCTTCAACAACAAAATGAACAGACGCTCGAACCACTCAAACGCGTAAATTCCACAATTTTTTCCGCTTCAGCTGATGAGCATGACATTCATAGTGATAGTAGTAGTGGAGATGAGAATGGGAATGGGCATTCTAGTGCTAAAACTGCAATTAGTGCACCACGTGCAAAAACTATAATTAGTGCAGAAGTTCATCACACGGAAGATGAGCACCGTGGGGAACATGTTCAGAATCCTGAGCCTGTTGTAGTGCCTCTAGCGACCTTTGACCCTGACCCTCCACCACCTTTCCCTCCAACAGTACAACTCAAATTCTCCGACATTTTCACCCCAACGGAAAGTCACGCTCTATTTCAACGAAGTCTTTTTCTAAAATCGGAAGCGGGTCGTTTTCTAGCTGAAGCCAATGCAACTCATGTAAAATCCAAATCTGACTCGGATCTAGTGGTTCTAGCAAGTAAAATTAGTTCAAGGGCCTCAGCAGATGGGATTTCTCGTGGTCCACCTGAAAGTGGGGATGATGACTATCCTGTACGACCTTTGAACCCGCATCCGAATCATGGAAACTATTCTGCAAGTTCATCACTAGCTGACCTCACGTCCATGTCAATGCGAAGGGAGTTACTCAATAATATACGAGCAATTTCCAGAGCAACATTTTTTGAAAATTTGTATGCTGGGACGACCGTAACGAATCCAGAACCGCCAAAAACGAAGCTTAGCAACGGCGGACGAGGCCTTGACAACCGGCCACAAACTGTCGTTTCAGAACGGGGTGAATTGCTAGTTTTTGAAAAACAGGTGCCTGTATTTGAAGAATTGACCGCTTCAGCGGGAAAACAAGCAATAAATTCAGCGGACAACCCAGAATTTGAAAAACGAACACCGAAATTTCCAACAACACCAAAATCAACTGCCTTTCCAGAATTTGAGTACCGTCCACCCAAATCACCGGATATACCTGCATTTCAAAACCGGGCCGCTTCACCGGAAATACCGGTCCTTGAAAACGCATCTCCAGATTCGGCGAGTAAGCGGGAATCAATTGACCTCTGGATAAAAAATTCACAGGAGAACCTCAGTGATGGTTACCAAGGTTACCCCATGCATGAGCATGAACCCGAAATTGAACCCATAATTCCTGAAGCAACTGAATTTTCCGCTCATCACACTGAAATCCTTGAATTAAATAACCTAAATCAAATTTCAGAATACGGCTCAAATTCCAAAAATGACCAGGACCAGTTTCAATTTGAACCAGAGTCCGGAATTTTGGAAAACGAAAATGCTTTCATTGAAGAAAATGAGCCTGACCCCGCTTACGTAGAAGAGAACTCTGAGCATGTGACAGATATTTTGGTCATTACCGGTTCAATTGACGAACTACCGGAACCCGAGCTTGACAATATTCCGGATGTTGGTCCAAATTTCCTGTCCAAAACGGATTCATCCGATTCAAATGCTTTGTTTCCTGATGAACCCCGAACACCTCCAAAGTTTCAACCTATTTTTAATAGAGTAGAAAGTCGGAACGTAGAGCCTGTGCCTAGTGCTACTAGAAATCGCCAAAAATCGCCAAAGAAATCCTTTCTTTCGAACATTCTAAAACCAACACACCTAACTAATGGGTTTTCCAAACAGGTGAGGTACCCTTCGGTTCTGCCCAAGCGCTCACCAATCCTGTATGACAGGAGGTCAAGAAGAGTTGGTAAACTACCGGGTATTTTGAGACGACAGAATATGGATCAGTGGGTGGCGAAGATTGTTTGGTTCTACATCAATGGGGATGAACACTTTCCTAGATTTGAGTACCGGTTTCGACCGGGACGGGATATTCGGAGTTGGGATGGGTTATGTGACATTCTTTCAAATCGACTCAAGCTGGCCAGAGGTGTGAGATTCATCTTCACGACTACTGGGATTCCGGTCAATTCGGTGGATGATTTGCAACATTCCGGATCTTATGTTGTCTCGTCTGTCAGGAAATTCAAGGTACGTATCATGTCAATGCTGTATTATATTTATCAACCGTCTCAAATGTAAATATTTTCATTTGAAGCGTGTACGAAATGAAACTCTGAAATTCCGATTTCAGTTATAGATGCATCAATCAATCAAGCAATTAGTGGTTAATAAAATTTAAAGATAAATCATTTTCTCCGACAAATTAAAATCATGAACATAAGACGAATTTCATTCGTATTATCCCAACAAATTAATGCATGTTGTCAATTAAAATTCGGTTATGCATACTTCAATCAATAAATCAATCAATCATTGGGTGGCTATTAAATTTAAAATAATTCTTTGCCAAATATCATTAAAACAATTTGACTTTGAATTGGTACTGTTCTAAATCGATATTAAAATTAAGGCATTTAAAAAAATTAAGGTCCTCTAAGGTTCGCCTATGCAAGCATCAATCAATCAATCAATCAATCAGTGGTTATAATATTTAAATCTTTTTCTCCGCTTGAAACAATATGAACTTGCAAGGGTATTGACTCAAATCGGTTTTAAAATTAGGGCACGATGTCAACTAAATTTCGGCTATGCAGGTATGCATCAATCAATCAATCAATCAATCAATAGTGATTATTAAATTTATTTTAAAAAATCACCCCCAAGTATCATTGAAGCTGAATTTGCTTTAAATTGAATTTAAGATTAGGGCATGATACCCACAAGATTTCTGTTATGCATGTACCAATCAATCAATCAACCAATTGTGGGAAATAATATGTTTATAATATTTTCTGTAAAATATAATTGAAGCAATGTGAATTGAATTGCAACTGACCTAAATTGAATTTAAAATTAAAACATATTGTCAACGAAATTTAGGTTATGCATGAATCAATCAACCAATCAATCAGCGGTTATTTTAAAAATAATTCTTCGGCAAATATCATTATGCCCCAAATTGATTTAAGAATTAAGGCATGAAGTCCACTAAATTTCGGTTATGCATGGACTAATGTATCAATCAATCAATCAGCACTGGGTCTTAAATTTTTCGGTTATATTTTTCCTGTTAAATCTAGCCTGAGCATAAATTCGGTATATTAAAATATTTGATTTAATTTAAGATTGTTAAATCCAATTCTTGGAGGTGTTAATTCTTAATTCTCATCTCAGATACTATCCTATCGCCGTTTGGTGAAGCTAGTTTATTATATAGATGTGAAGGAAATGTTTGACAATATTGTAGGTAAATGACAAACTCGACGGTGGAAGGTTAACCTTGTATTTGTTTACTAAAAATTTTTGACAAAAAAATCGAGTATTTTTTTTACACAAAGAAGTTTTTTATAGTGATTCCAAGAATGTGAATATTTTCTTCTACATATATGTGAGATGTTATGGTACTTTCATTTCAATGTTGGGCTATTTTATGGTAAATAATTACACAGCATGTTTTGCATGTAAAAGCTTTTCCTTGAACACACAGACGTACGCGCGTCAAAACATTGTATGTATAATGTATATACATATATTACATTGCAGATATGCATGGCCAACGTGTATTTCATACAATTGCTATTTTTTCGTATTCTAACTTTATTTAGACCTAAATTAAATTTTAGGATTACATCATTACTCTTTTAAAAAATTCAAAAATGTGGTTAAGATCTACGACCTATACTTCACACTGGTATTATTGACGCACGTGATTGTGAAATACCGAATGCAAATTCCTGATCGAACATTATCTCATTATTAGTCGAGCCTCCAAAATCCTTGTATGAAAATGAAAATGTCAAGTAATGAGTGAATTTTTAATTTTGGCCAAAGACAATGTGGAAGCCGCTATTTCGAATCATGAATGCTGATTCCATCCCTTCCCAATAACCCCAACCTGTTCTTGGTCGCTCAAGAATTCTGTGAAACGAAATGACGCACTAAAGCATTGGGCTAGGCTGGGCAAGATAATAGTAAAGTTCATAGCATTACTCTCGACTTCTTCTGTCGCGCGACCTAAGCATTTTGCTTGTTTACGCTAATTCTGTACTGTATTTTATTTAATTTAACCATTATTCTATGTATCAAGTTTTATTAATTTTTTAAAATACATTTTTAACACGTTTTTCGGGCATTTACGTGTGATATGGGTGGTTTGCTAAAATATAAGCGTATTCGGGAAAATGAAATTCACTATTTTTGCGTTATTTTTAATTCAATTTAATATGCACTGCACGCACGCAAACTGCATACGCATGATGCATGATGCAAAATAAATAGGTTTACTTGCAATACACTAAAAATAGAAACACGCAACTTTTTAAAGGATGGATAGACAATTTCAGCTAACTGATTTGAAATGCGCCGGACGCCATGTTTTCTGCAAATTAATGATTTATAAGACTACTTATGTAAATTTACGATGCTAAATGTCGTCCAAGCCTGACCTTGATTCAGCAGCGCCACTTTATTAAAACTCTACAATCGGCATCGGAAACCGGAGTGACTTGGCAATAAGTTGAATTGAAAATAACACCGAATTAAGGCAAGGTTCTGAATTTTTCATATTTTTAAATCTGATTAAAGATCATTTTTGAGATTTTTCAAAAAAATGTTGCATTACGCTGGCATTGAAGTATGGTTCTCCTGGCTACGGCGATATTTTGCACAGAAATTATAATTTTACGTAGTAAGAATTAACATTTTTTTGAAACATATGATTGTCGATGGCTTGATAATTCCTTCATACAAACGTAATGCTAATTCTTGCACTATTTTTTTTAAATCTTAGAAATGATCTTTCATCAGATTCTAAAAATCTGAACCAAAAATTCATTTGACACGACACAATTATTGCATCCACCGTCCACCCTTTACATGTATATTACACTATAAATTTTGATATTATGACACAAATTATTATGAATTTTAAAGCACATGTCTTGCAAGCAAGGGCAGGGCAAGAAATTATATGGTTATGATTATGATCATTTCAAGGCTAGTTCCAGCGTACGTTCTGGAACACGGAAAACCTGTTTAATTCATTCTAATTTTCAATTTTTTATAAAATTACCGTTCATTACTCTGTACCACCACCTGCATTCATTCGTCTAATCAATGGTCTGAATTTTTTGGGAACGCGTTAGCAATATTTCATTGAATCGGCATCATGCAAAAACCTTCCATGGATCTGTTCCTGTTATTATCATCTTGAGATTGTAAAATGCATTGCATTATTTTGAATTTTGCGCATTTCTTACAAATGAAGAATATTCGCGAGAATTTAAACATGATTGATTGATTAGGTACGGGAAACCTGTCAGCCTGTCACGAGAATTTGTATCAATCACATGTCAGACACCCTCTGGTCTTACATGGCAATAATTGTGTTTGCAATTCCAGTAACTCGCGAATCTGCATCAAATTCACGTAAAATTGGATTTTCTATGAGCCAAGTAAAAGACTATCAAAATTCGCAAGGTATAATTTCGCAAATCCGCAGTTCTGAATAAATATTTGGATGGCCTTGTTGGTTTATCGTCATTTTCATGAATTTATGACTATTTTCTTCCTTTGAATTGACGTAAAAAAGTAAAACAATCGATAAGTGACATGTAAGGTGCCTCGGTAAAATACAATGTACAATTCACTTACCGATAAACATAATTATGTATGCCTTACCCCTGTATGCATGATATAACCTAGTCTATGTCTATTGCATGCAAATTCCAAATTCCAAGGCTTGGCATCCATTATTTCGCATTTTCTTGACGTCTCTTTCCGTTCTTGTTCTTTTATTATTCAGTAGAATGTGCCAATTTTCCTTATTCAATTATTTAGTTAAATATGTGATGTCTGTCGCAATTTTTGCAAATACGATTTTGGATTTTATGGTTTATCTTCTATGTAATCGAAGACTTGGTTGCTCTAGAATTCCCTGGTTAACTTGAAACACGGGGCGATCAAGTCTCTAGGGTATATTTTGAGTTTCTCCTAAATTCTGAACAACATTTGAATTTTTGATGAACAAAAGGTCAGAGACAATCGATACACGTGTACTGTGTACACAAGAGACCTAGGTTCTTCCGTGTCTGTATCGGAATTATTAATTTTGGGATTATTGCAAATTAACATTGGAATAGACTAACGGCTAGATAAGCGATGCTTCAGGCTGCAGAAGCTGCCAAAAACTGCTGACGTCAATGTTTATAAATTCAAAAATTGCTAAAATTTTGAAATTCTGGAACTTTTGAACTGTCGTTTTCGGGCTGTCAATGGCATGAACTTTACATTCATATAACTCATATATATATAATCTGATTATTTAAATAAAAATTTATAGCAAAAATTAAATGGAAGTTAAAAAGGGAAAGATTAGCTTACGTTGACATGAATGAAATGTCCATAGCAACCGTCATATGTACAAAACTTACGTGGAAACTATTACCATTTTATTTCTTTTTCAAAATTATGACCAATCGATCATGTCAATGAAGCAGAGATTCTTAATTTTGAAATTTTTGCAAATAGACTTTGAAATAGACAAACAGCTACAAAAGCGACGTTGTAGCAGCTGCCTACAACGGCTGATGCCCATTTTCATAAA
Source organism: Ceratophysella granulata (assembly GCA_034694905.1). Classification (NCBI taxonomy): domain Eukaryota; kingdom Metazoa; phylum Arthropoda; class Collembola; order Poduromorpha; family Hypogastruridae; genus Ceratophysella; species Ceratophysella granulata. Next base: position 9,700 of record JAQFYU010002472.1, read on the forward strand.
TTCAAAAATTGCTAAAATTTTGAACACGTAAAATTTCAAAGTGTATTTCGTAGCTTGTCTAGGATATAGGCTAAATTCTAAAGAACATCTATATTGCAATTCTGGTCTTTAGATTTCATTGAAATTAAATTAGTAAATGAAAGTTCAAAATACAAAGATTGCATTACGTTGCTATGGACGCAATGTCCATAGCAACCGTCATATGAAAAATACTATTTCCAAACCATACCATTGCCGTTTTTCTAGTTTCAAATTTTTGACCAATAATTGTCCATGTCAACACAGCAACAATGTTAATTTTTATAATTTACTTTTTAAAAATAAAAAAAATTGCAATTATCCTGACCATCTGCATTTCTAATGAATTGCATGTTGATACCAGGTAAATGTCAAGATTCCCTATTTTTCTATTGGGTTTACCCAAGCCTTAGCCCGCATATTAATTTATGCCGTTGTAGATCTAAACATGAAAAAGCAAATGAAAAAATGAGAGATTCTGCAGAATCTGCATTCTCAGAATGAAATTGTGGCACTCAAGTTTTACGGAATGAAAAGGCAAAAAAAATGAGCTGGTTACCTGTAAAAACAACACTACAAACACGCTACATACGCCACACGTTATGGTAATACCGTAGGAAGGCTAGGCAACGCGTCTTGTTAACGAATTAGCAACACTACATCGTATAAAAGCGAATCTCTGTGTAGAAAATCAAGTTATTTAGGCATTGGCATCCGACAGAAAGATTTGTACACAGATCACAGATCTGCAGAGTCATAATGTCAACTCTAAGTTCTAAACTCCTGTCAATTTGTCTCAAGGCACTTAACTACGGTGGGGAGCTTCTAAGCGGAGAAGACGATGAGCTGGATGACCTCAAACGTCGCCCACCATCTGCACCCACTCAACGGAAGCCACCAATTATTCGAATTCGAAGAGAACGTTCCTTGAATGGCGTGTCATGGGGCTCACCGCAGCAGCAGCTAAGCGGAAGTGAGACGAATAACAATAATACGAATGTTCCGGGTTCAAATGATGGTGCCGCCCGTCCATCCCTCTCAACATCCGCACTGGAGGCGGAGAGAGTTTTGACTGAGGTCATTGGACAGGCTCGTCCGGTAGAGAAGCGTGTGGTCCGAATTATTAATGGACAGGATCCAAGTATTCAGAGTCAAGTCCTGCTCAATACTAAAGTGTCTCAGGAATGGATGGATTTAGTCAAGGATTTGGGATTGGCTGTTAAAATCCCAAGACGACTGGAGTGCCGCATGGAAACTCTAACGGGAAGACATGTAAGCAACGATTGTATTGTAATTTGTAATGCAATTCCTAGATATGTAGTTCGACCGAACTAATTGCATTATCTTTGACTAGATTGATCGCAATGCTAAGTTCAGCTTGGTTAAATTTTTATAATTTCGTTTGGTTTGAGTTTTTCAAGTTATGAGTTATGATTTATGATACAAACGAGAACATCAATACAGCGTACATAAAAACCACAACGTCAAAAACCGCAAAAGTAAACCTGGGTTAGATGTTAGATGTAAACTAAACTAAAAGTCACAATATAAAAAAAACACAACATAAAATCCGCAACATCGAATCACCATATTAAAAACTTCATATTAACATAAAAACCGCAAATATAAAATCCGCCATTATACACAACGAAATAAAATTAAAACAATAACATAAAAAGATTTGTATGTAATATCTTTTACACTTGCATGTATATGTAGAAGCAAACGCAACATTAAAACCACTGAATAATAATAGCTGTAGCCGCAACATTAAATTCCCAGTGCCGCAACATTAAATATTAAATTTTAAATTACAATATGTGAAACCGCAACATTAAATTACAATATTTGTAAACCGCAACATTAAATTACAAAATTGTAAACTTATATTACATTATAGTTTGTAAACCGTGGCATTAAATCACAATATTTGGACCCCAAATTAAATCACAATATTTTGAACCCCACATTAATTCACTATTAGAATTTTAAACCGCAACATTAAATCACAACTATTTAAAACAGCAATATTTGAGTCACAATAGTTGAAACCGCAACATAAAATCGGAATATTTGTTAACCGCAACATTAAATCACAAAATTGTAAACCCAT
>JAQFYU010002473.1:0-11830 GCA_034694905.1 Ceratophysella granulata
TGTTCTGATACAGTTCGCGTGTATTGAGTTACGAAAAGGACTCATTATCCCTCCTCTCTTCTCTCAAATTTACGTTTTGTTTTTTGGCCAATTTGAGAAGGGTTGCTGAATTGGAGAGGATAAGTGAATCACATGTTTGAGGAAGGTAGTCGCCTGTTATCTGATCCAAATTGGTCTCCTTTGTTGTGATTTTTGATATAATATAAACGAGTGCTTGTCATTTTAGCAAAATCCGGTATGGCGAAATTTCACTTTCACATTAATAAATACTGATGCAAGGTTGCTAGTTTGTATAAAAAATTGATGCTTTTGCTTACCTTTACGAAGCTGTTTACCTATGTCGATATTTAAATATGTTCATGCTATTTTCTCTTTTTTAAACTTGCTTAGGTACAAGTCTTTTCACTTAATAAAAATTTGCATATGGAAATGGTACACACAAATTCTCATTTCGCACAATTTGGCAACACTGTATCTAAATTCTAGTCCCATTTTTCCTAATGGGCAACTTATTCGCCTTAATGGGTTTTTGAGATTTTCGCTTTAACGGTATTCGTCAAAATGCAGTGAAACCATATACACGGCCGGCTTTACTTTCTTCAGATTTCGGAAATATTGAGAATGGAATTAGGAACATACGTAGTTTGGGTTTACCTGGTATGCGTGCCTGTGTAAAGTCCATCTGATTTAGGACTGAAGTTGCTATAGGCTGTTGTGGTCAGGTGGGATGGAGCTGGAGATTCGATATTCCCATGATTAAATGACGCGCATGCATTGGCATCTAACCCTTCATAATATTGCATGCGGTTCTGCCAATTTGACTCATGTATTGGTTAGACATGAACGCTGTGATGGTGTTTCGCATGAATGATTTAGCAGACCTAACCTTGAGTCTGGTTTGGTTGATGAAGGTACGGTCGTTGTTGAGACAAAAACACTCACACCTGCATCAGCATAATAATCTCCTTTTAATCTTGAAATACGTCAAATCAGAAAAAAATGATTGGTGTGTGTGGTGTCATGTTCTGTCATATCATGGATGAATGAAGAATAGCTCTGGGAAGGGATAACAACCTTTGGGAGGTTGGAGGCTTGGAGGTACTACGCAATATGCAATTCAACCCTGTACTCAAATTGTATGATAATGATATCACGTGTATTATGTACTTATAAAGATTTGTAGATCATACACTGTGGTCCATGTGTGATCTACGTGTCTCTGATTCTGATGCTTTTTCAAACGTCGGTCTGCTTATTGAGGTTGATCAGCAAAATAGTGCCTGCGAAATCTTAAGTATAGATCACACGATGTGCGCAATTTTGCAGTGTGGGATCTACGCGTAGATAAATTATAATTGTAGCTCATACAAAAGCACGGAATATCAGCAGAATCGTGCATACAAAATCTGAAATGTAGATCACACAGAGATGTAATTTTGCAGTGTTCTATTTACACATAGATAAAATGCTATATGCATCTCACACAAACACACGGAGTATCAGCATAATCGTGCATAAAAAATCTGAAATGTAGATCATACGAGGACGTAATTTTGCAGTGCGCGATCTACATTTAGATTATGTATGAATCTCTCACACACGCACACGGAATGTGCCTATCAGGATTCAAAAATTATTGAATTCTGTATTATAAGTTCAAAGAATCTGATTTTTATGGTTTTGCTATTTCCTCAAAAACTCCGCTAATTTTAGAATTGATGTTTGTCAATTTCTGTCGATTTAAAAAAAAAATTAAAACATAGTATGATATTTACACAATGTGGGTTTGGCTGTTTTTCATGTATTTGTACCACTTTCTGGTCAATTTTTAAACTTTTTTTTACAGAACTTAAATTATTTTATTTATTTTTTGCTATTTTTTCATTAAAATGCAGTCGAATTTTATCTTTACTTGTTAATTTTTATCTGGAATTGCTTTGGTTCTATGTTCAATTTTATTTCTTTAATTTCTTCCCATATCCAAATTATGATCGCCATTTCTTCACAGAATTATTGCATTATTGAGAAATTTTAAAATTAAAAAAAAATGGAATTGAGATTGAACTCATTGATTTAAGTTGTGTTCTACCCAGCCCGACTCTTGATGTGAACTACAAAATAGATCCCATGCAGCACTGACTCCCACTTACTCCAAATTCTCACGTACGTACAGTGTGGAGGTGGTTCTAATTTTTTTTTTTCCTAACACTCTATATTATTTATTTATATACACCTAGGCATTACAAAAGTGGGTATGAGATGAGATTAAAGTTTTGAAGGGGAGTTGATTAGTATGTAATTGCATGTACTTCACTTCGCACTTATTCCATTTGTGCTGAGTACAGCATACAGCCGGGCTCCTTTCCGTTTGCCAAAAAACGCCGTGTGGAAGATTCTTTACACTCCTGTGCTACAGAGTCAGAGTTGGATAGCAGATAGCATCTGTCTTGACTGAGTAGAGCGTGTTGCTTGCAGCGTAGAAGAAAATCAGTATTTTTTTGGGTAGCTCTCCAGCAAGGATTCTCTGTGCAGTAGTAGTGCTCATAAAAAGAAGGATAATGCAAAAAAGGAAACAAGTAGTAAAGAATTGTAGAATCGGCAGATTCTCTGTTTGGTCTTCTCGTTTCAATTCCAATCCAAGTCTGTTTCCCAGCCACCACGAAGGAATTGTGCTTATTTATAGGTCGTCTCTCACTAAGTCCATTGTCGATCGTCTCTGGAGAGAATGATCGGCTTCAGTTGGGTTCAGTTCAGACCGTGTTTGAGTTGACAGGTGATTGGAAGTAGTATAGTAGTGTGTCTTTTTGGTCGTGCTCTCACCGTATTGTCTGAAAGACTTAAGAATCTGCATACAGTTGCGTGGTGGGTCTTTTTTGGCAATAGTCGTTTGGTATACCGGAATTTGGCATCGTTATTCAGTGAAATGTGGGTATATCGGGATACAGGAGAGGCGTCAAGGCGTTGAGCGCTCATACACACCTCCTTCAAACGCGATTTTGTCAAGTGTGAATTTGAATTGTAATATTTTCGCAACGTGGAAGCATTTCTTAATTTTTATGATATGCAAAAATTTTCAGCACTAGAACGTTTACTACCTATAATAGAGTAAAGTAAGGCAATTTAGACCTTAATTTCGGGATTATATATTTTTCAACAGCGCCATTTTTGTTACTTTAAAAAATTGAAGGCTACACGGGGATAATTCCTACATTCTTAAGCATATATCACGAATATATTCCTGATCCTAATTCTGAAATTAGGAGTAAATTGTTTGCTAGAACGATTTTTCCCGCTATTTTCTTGACAAGACGGGCAATATTTTTGACATTTCACACTTTTCGCTATCCAACTTTCTTAAAATGTATTTGTAAAAAAGTAAATTATATCGAATGTTTGTAAAATTCTAAACTACATTTATACGACGAGGTCGTGCTGGAAGTTGACGAATTTTGTAATATTTGCAATAATTTTGACTAAGCGATTCTTCGATATTTTCTCGATATTTCTCCATTTCCGTAAATGTATCATTGAGAAACGATATTTTAAAATGAATCCATGAAAAGCAGACGAATTTAGTGAAATATCGTGATGGTTTTGATTTTTTTAAATGAAAACTGATAAACCTATTTTTGTTCAACGATATCCTCCATTTTTTGTTTAAACTCATCGATAATGTGGAATTGTCGAAGTCTGCGAACATAGAATTTAATACTTGCTCGATTTGAAATATTTTTATTAAAAAATGACTACAATTTCTAAAAATCGGTGCCAAATTTGGGCCTGACCAAACCGGCATCTGTCAAAGTAGCAGTACACATGTGAAGCATGGTGGGATACGTGGAACTGAATTGAGACTAGGATGAGCTTGTCCCAGCAACAGCCGAGTCCTGAACTAATTAATCCTAACCCGGTGGTGAAATTCCTGTGCAGTTCTCTCATGCAGCAATTATCTCCACAAGTCAGTCACCCAGTCTCGTCTGACACGAAGGTGAGAGATGGGAATCCAATCAAACCGACGACGACGACGACGGACGGAGAATTGCCTTCTACGTCAGGCACTCCGGCCAATACGCCGTCCGCGGCCGGCGGTGGCCTGCCCCGAAGCATTTCGGATACGAAACTACGACAGGGCCGACCTAATCTAACCTTACCACTTCCCTCCGTCACTTCACTCATGCACTTCAAGGTACTTTTCCTCCTTTCACTCGGACAATCAGTGAAGAACCCAATTCGGTCTAATTGAAAGTGGAGGAAATGGTCTGTATTTCCTCCAAGACACGTCTTTAAGCCTTCCTTCTTTTGTTGAGCTTTCTAATTTAGTTTCCGCCTTAATTGTCTTTCTCTTATCTGAAGAGAACGGATCACCCGTCGTGGTTTTATTCCCAATCCCAACCTCAAACTCATTTACGCCAACATTTCTTCCTTGTCCTGGCCTTCCTTCTGGCTTTGTGGTTCGAAGGCGTCCTTTGTTCTACGAAAAGGTTGCCTGGGCAACCTGACCTGTCAGCGGAACTCGGAAAGCTTAATTTAATCCAAGGACCTTGGGATATTTTGAATTTGGCGTCATGCCCGTGCAGTTTTGAGCATTGGTCGCTAATGGCAACCGTTTGGCCTAGGATATTTTTAGAATGCTCATTTGAAACTCTAAATTCTAAAAAACAAAGTATAGCATCAAAGATTATTTGATGCAGGTTGTCAATCCACCTTGAAAGTACTTTTTGAGACACAACTGGGCACAATACATCTTCAAAAATTGACTATTTACAGTATTTTGAAAATTGGCTACCTAATTTAATTACACTTTGAAGCTGTCGATAAAAATCCGTATTTTTAAAAGATTTGTTTCTGCCAATATACCAGGACAAATGCTTGACCACACCCAGCGGGTGAAAGTTTCTCCATGCCTTAACACGCACTGTCCATAATAAAACCGCAACATTAAAAGCCGCAACATCCACGCCTCTCCTCAAAAACCGCAACCTTGAACTTACCGCAGTATTAAAAACAGCAGCAGTAAGAGTTGCAATACGAAATTCCGGTTTTAATGTAGCGGAATTTCCTGTTGCCGCTTCTATGTTGCGGCTTTTAATGCAATTCTTGTAAGACGTACATTCTTGGCGCCAAATTCAAAGCATTGATTGGCTCTTAACTGAAAAAAAGTTTGAACCAGTTTAACCTAAGTTAATTGCAGGTTGTTGCTCCCTTATCCTAAAGCATTTTATGCGTTGTTTAATGTCAAGCAATTTCAACGATGGAAAATTTTCACTGCCTCGTGAAATGCCTTTAACCAAGAACCAGAGTTAATGTGTGTACAATATAGTTTAATGTACTCCGTGAAATGGCGCAGCAGCTATACCTTAGTGGCTTGGTTCATGCTTTTGTGCTGTGGTTTAGTGCTTAACTAACGGTAAGCAAGGCTCTTTGAGTTTCTTTGTGAGACATTAAAGAGTTGTAGTGTTGACTCTGTAATTGCTTTTAGCTGTCACGTTGCCTGGACCAAGAGTCAAACTGAAGTGCGGTTTTAAGTTGAATTGTGTTTTTCGTTTCTGGATTCCAGAAGGAATTATGCCTCTCTCGTCGAAGTAGTCGAGTTCAGGAACATCGAAAGAGCCTCATTGCAAACACTTCACCCACGCTCCCGCCACGATGCCACTCTCCCGTCTCAGGTAATTAGAGATTTTCTCCCAGCCTGATTTACACCTTCTTCAACATGAAATTCTGGCACTAAATTAGGCGGACTTCTATAACGTAGTTAAGCACACCCGCCAGCCTGGAATGTTTTCACGGTGTTATTCCAAACTCGTTTCGTCCGGCTCAATGAGAAAACCTAAGCCTTGACAGGGGATCAAGGAGTAGCGTAGGATTTATTCTTGGCCAATTCCGACTGGCGCACTTATGAATATGACCAACCTGTCGTAACGTGACTATTATGACCTACGGAATTAGCTTAATAATTTTTTCAGTTTTTTATAACCGGCTGGATTGGTTGAACTTGTAGTTTAAAAATATATTAAAATGTGTAGATATTGATGAATTGAATGGTTAAAATATTATTATAGTTTAAGCATTTCCCCTTGTTTTAGTACTCTATCGTCAATGTACTCTTAATTGCTGCATTTATCTAAAAATCCCGACATACGATCTTAAATCGGTTAGAAGTTAGAAATATCTGAGAAAATTCGACTTTGGTAGCGAAATTCGGGAAAAGTCGAAGGCGCGCCATCTATTGGCTACAAAATCCGAGAAATTGGGAAGGCGCCATCGTTTGGTGTAGCTACAAAACAGTGAGGAAAGTCGAAGGCGCCATCTAACCGATTACAAATATTTAAGAAACTTTAAAAACGTCTTCGGCTAGCTGCAAAATCTGGGAAATTTGAAGGCGCCATCTATTGATTTAGCTACAAAAAATCAGAAAAAGATTGAAGGCGCTATCTATTGATTTAGATACAAAAAATCTGGGAAATTTGAAGGCCTCATCTATTGATAGCTACGAACAATCGGGAAAAATTTGAAGGCGCTATCTGTGAATTTAGCTACAAAGAACTGAGAAAAGTTGAAGGCGCCATCTGTTTATTGAACTATAAAATTCTGAAATATTTTGCAGACTCGGTAAAACTAGTCTAAAGTGCCTTCTATCGACTATATGTATTTTCAATAAAAGTACTTACTTTAATTACGTTGTTGAGCTCGGTTCTTTGAATATGGTTACAAAATTGTTAGAACTTTTGACACGCCCACCCTGTATAGCTCTGAGTCCGACTCCGAACATGTCCAAAGTTTAGTGAATTAACTCACTGAAAATCCATTAATTCACGAGAAACCAAACTTGCCTGGCATAATTGACAGCGAACATCTGCTTTCCCGGTACCGCTCACTAATGGGATTTGTTAATTTTTTAAATTGAAGTCGGAAGTCCATTGGACAGCCCACGAATGTCTCCGAGTCAACATTTTGCTTTCGCTTCGGTGAAGAGATCGGATGGACGACGATGGTCTGTGGCATCTCTGCCCTCATCGGGTTATGGCACGACGCCTGGAAGCTCAACTGTGTCTGTAAGTCCGCCTAATGTTCTTTATAGACATGCTCCTGTTCCAGACGACGCATTCTCCCACAGACAATAGAAAAGAGCTCGGTCCATATTTCGCCAAACCTCGTTAACTCTGACAACTTTTTGCCCAGTCATAAATTGGACTTTCAACTATGTAATGGTTAATGCTTGTCGTGATAAAGTACCGTTCTGGTGTAACGAGAGAGAGAGCTCCTACGTGGTAATCAGCTTCTTCGCCGGGTTAATGCGTTCAATTCAGGCTTTGGGTTTCAGGATCTGTTGTAAATCTGGGTTTAAGGCTCATCAAATGCTTAAACCGAATTAAAATGGATTTTATTCAGTTTTCTATTAATCGAAGAGGATTTGAGACCTTGAATTTGATGAAAATTAATGCATATTAGATTGTCATATGTCATATTTAAACTTTGTGCGAACGGAAAGAAATATCGACTAAAAGAGAGCTGATGGCGATTTATAGATCGAATGAGGCCCCCGGCGTGGTTTCTATGTTTTTTTCACGAAAAATCGATTCAATTTTTGGAAAACCAGAAAAGCGTATTAATTTGAGGCCCTCGAAAACCGGAATTGAATCAACCTAGCAAGACCTACTTACATAAGGCTAAAATTCTGGTTCCCTAAAAACCGAACCCTAATAATATGGAATCGATATTTTTTAGCTTGAGTCCTTGGAGGCCTTCCTTTTTTGTTTCAACAATGTTTGGTTTCTATTTATTTAGTCACAGTGTTCGAGTCAGGAGCGTCTACATCAGTTGGCAGGAGGTTGTGCTCCAACAGCCGTGGCTGAAGACAAGGCAGGTCCACTTCCTCGTCACTTCTCATCCAATGAGAGCAATCCTAGTCTGGAGGAAGAAGGTCATCGTTCACCGCTTCTCAGACCACGTTCCAGAAGCTTGAGGTTAGCACTCGATCTTCCTATTCGTATTCTAGTGCTACACAGTTCGTATCTTGGCCAAAACTCATTTTCAACTAACATGACTTGAGTGGCAATGAGGGCCTTCTTGCACTCATGAGTAGGAAACCGCTTCTTTGACTCATTTACTAACTCTCCGTTTAAGGTCACTTTTATTAATTTGGAGTTTGAAATATTCCGCGCTGAACTTGTATGTTTGGATGTGGAGGATGTTTGACCCATGGTACCTGACCTGCTGAATTTTCTATATTGACTGGAAGTGTATTACTATTATAGTGTTGAGGTTTTAAATAGTAGTGACACTAATTAATAATTAATTATTAATTAATAACTAAACTAATTAATAGCTATGCTATCTTTCAACTTGCTACTATTCAAACCGCTCTTCCTATCAAACCTAACGCTAGGCTGGCCATTGCCCTATCCAGGTCCGTGGGTCAAATATTTACCAAACCTCTAAATACATCGAGCGCGCATTTCAAATCAATACAATGACCTTAACTGCCAGTCGTTCTGTAGTCGAGGAGTTACTGTTTTATAACTGCTTTGGTCCAACTAATTAACATTTGGTAGGCGTGAGCAGAAGGAATGTGGCAAGTAGCATATAAAACTTTTGCCCGAAATCTAGACATTTTTGGCATGGGACACGTAGGTTTCTTAAGAATTGTGCAAAACTAAAAAAAACTATATTTAAAAAAGTTTCGATTTTGAAGATAACTGCGGATTTTAAATTGCGGCTTAAACAAGTCAACTTTGAGTGCGCCAATCTCATTTTGAAAGAACAATAGACTGAGACTATGACATAAAGGGAAGAACGAGCCTATTTTTGTCGTTTCACTGAAGATTGCACGACGTACGACATTGACTCGTGCGTTTCATGAGGCATCACATTCACAACACGCTATGCTGCTGCTTAGACGAAAATATTTCCTTGGATCACCGCATTTTTATTCTGCTGCTGTCTTTCTATTTCCACGGTATTCAGAGGCTGAGGCGAAAGGAAGCGTCTGACAGTCGTCATGTCAGGCTTTCCGCTCCGTTTTCTCCAACTATGGCGCACTTATCACTTCTGACTTTAGCTCATCCATATCGCTTAACAATCGATTTCTTGTTACATATCTTCCTAGCATGAGCACCGCCCAGGGCCACCTCTCAGAGACCATCTCACACTTTTTCAAAACAGCTCAGCTGCCTTGGGTGTTGTATTACTCACAACGTGTTCTCCTTTCACCAGGGTTGCAAAAATTCAAGATTTTCGAGAGAAAAAAATTGAAATCACCAATTTTCATGTGTTCAAACACTGAACCTGGAGCACAATCTTTTATATAGACGTTCTTTGCTAAATGCTAAGCGAATATTTTTAAATATACAGTCCGAACGAACTAAAGTGCCACACCCAACACCCAATTGATTTGTGTTTCATTGAAAATAAAAACGATGGAAGAATTTGAATAATCCAGAATTTTTAAACGGTTTGAGATGATTTTTCAAATTTTTGACAAGAAATAGTGAAAATGGAGAAAAGTTATAATTCCATAGGATTGAACCTAATTTGTTCTTAAGTGTTCGCAGCTGTTACTAGGGCCGTTAGTCCATATCAATTTCATGCACATTTTGTGTGTTAATTTCTTTTAACCGAAAAGCGACCTTTAAAATATTTCGAAAGTCTGGAAATTCAATACACTCGTCTTTATTTTGGCGATATATTCAATGAAATATTATTTCAAGCACGCCGTTATATCGGTTAGCTCGTCGAATTCTTTCAAAGATCGTCTCCCCCCTGTATATTGAATAGATTGTGGATTTTCAAAATTAGATTAGCTGTAATATATGATAAGATTTTTGATTCGATTGCCACTTCCAAGCAAACATAATTAAATTTTCTAATGTGTTTCTGCATTTTTTCAAAAATCCGATAATGTCAAAAACTAAAAAAAAAAGCATCCAAGGCATCAACGTATAAACCTGGAAATATAAATGCTACCCTGCCCAACCGCGTTCCACATCTTCTTTTTCAACCCACGGTGATAAATGATAAAGCGGAATGCTCTTTTATGGCTCACTTGATATTCTCATAATAGTTGATATAGGTGCTACTTAGACTTTTAGGTTGATATTTGGAAAGACATCTCCAGATTCCCCTTAGACTACACTTGTGCATTTGACTGAAGAGAGAATTAGCCGGAACAGAACCAATTCCAAGCCTGGCATTTTAAGCTAGATCCACGTTGTAGTTTTTATTAGGATTTGACATGGTGAGTCGTTCACTTAAAAGGAGTTAAAGAAGAGGAATTCAAGGCCGCATTAGTATTCTTCCTGTGCACTAGTCCGTGAAAGGGTTAGATCAAAGTCATGCAGAGGACTGTAAACAGGCTGTCCCGGTATCTCGGCATCATCTCTGACTTGAAGAATGAATAATTTAACCCGGATTCTCCGGTTAAACGGAGGTCCGTCCGTCGTAGCACAAACTGAATTTTAGGATGGGCGGATGGTCATGTGATTAATATTGAACTATTTTTCAATTCATTCACGCTGCTCACAGTTTGGCATGGCTATGCATTGCTACATTAGAGTAAGCTCCTCTATTGATGCATTCTTCTTTCTCAAAATATTTTCTTTTTTTTCTTCTGCAGTAAAGTAGAAGGCTTAGTTCGGAGTATTAATATTTTTGTTTCTACATTCCGCTTATCTAGTAGTCCCATTCGATCTCCCGTCATTGAGAATGAGATCGTTCTGATGAACACCATGTACAAGGAACGCTTCCCAAAGGTGAGTAAAAAAATGATTTCATAGTTTTTGAAGGTGATGGCTGATGACGTGTGCGATCTACATTTTGAATATTTTATATTTGTATAAATTGGCGTGTGTGATCTACAGTATATTAAATTTGGTATGATGTATTCATTGTGATATATGCTGGTTCACTCGTTGATTCTGCTCATGCGTGATCTACAGCATAGTAAATTGGGTATGAAGGGCATTGCGTGATCTATGGCGGTCTATTCGTTTATTCTCCTCTTGCGTGATCTACTGAAGAAAAGGCGGCACATAATTTTCAATAGATGATCCAGAAACAAATGATTGCACAATATTTGTACGGGTGTATGTTTTTCATAAGCACGGGCTGTGCAAGATTTTCAATGGATGATCTACAAATAATTAATAACGAATTTATTTATCATATGATGTGCACAGGCGTAAGCGTAGACAAACACTAGACATTCCTAGTACACCATCTAAAACGTTAAATCCCACGCAGTTATTCAGCGTGTGATCTACAACAGCATAAAATAAAAATATATACTGTGAATGATCTAAAACGAATAACACTACCGTATGATTTGCCCAGGTTGATCTTCGTTTACGTAAATTACGCATTTTAGTGATGGAGCTAGAACAAGTTAAATTGCACGTGGTATTGGATGTTTGTGATCTACAAAAGCGTAGCATGCAAATTAAACGATTTATAGCAGCGTATGATTAGCTAACAGATAAATGGAGCAGGAACTAGAGCACATAATGACGTGACCTATAAATCGCGAACAAATAGCAGTATGTGATCTACTATACCCCAAATTAGACGCGAATCAGTATGTATCCCTGAAAATGTATGCACGGCGCACAACTTACAGTTTACAATCTGCAAACGTGATAGCGAACAAATTAAAGTGTGATATCCATTCATAGAAAAACAAATTATGCGCACATTTTAGTATGTGATGATTAAAATTGAAGATCATGATCGGTGAATGCGTGTGTGATCTACAAAAAAAGATTAATCTGTTCTGCACTGCAGTCGAGGATGCAATAGTATTTAAAATTACATGGAAATATAGATCGGGCACGTACTG
>JAQFYU010002474.1:0-11824 GCA_034694905.1 Ceratophysella granulata
GGAATGAGGTTGAGTTGACATTGTCAACTTGATATGTGATAGGAGGAATTGGTAAGGGTTGAGAAACAGAAATAAGGGTTTTTTTTTAAACAAGAAGAAGAAAACCATCCACGGGTTGTACAAAAATGTAAGAAGTGAGCTGTCACTGGCTGAGAAACAGGAAAGGTGAAAAGCGATATTAAATTAATTAAAGGAACAAAGGGCAAGCGAGGTTGTATTGTGGTTGAGGTTGTGGTATTTGTATTTATAAGTAATACTACAGACGGAGGGCTCAGTAGCCCCTGTCCGTGACGGGCTTTCAGCTAGTGAGAAATGAATTCTGTGAAAACGGAAAACACAGAAGAGTATAAAATAAACAGTATTGATAATAATACAAAATATAACTTTGAACTTGACTCACCGAATTTCAAGTACAATTCCTGGATCCACAACTTGCTCAGTATGACTTGGACGGGAAGAGGTGCCAATAGGACGAACTCGTGAATCGTCCTGTCGTCAATATCAGTACTGATGGAGAAATTCAGGTATCCCGCTTTCCAAAAAATTATGGACTTTCCTTCGGGGTCGTGGACACTGATTTGTCGAAACAGCTCCAATAGTTTCTTCTTAATTTCGGTTCCACAGTGCCAAGCTGGAATCGGAGGAGGGGCTTTGGTATGAATAAGTATGAGAATCTTCTCTCCAATAAGCTCGCAACTAGTTGGGTAAAGTTCCAGCCCAAATTCAAGAATCTGGGAAGAACCAATATCCAGTTTGATGGGCTCAATTGGGGTTTCAGCAACTTTCTCCTTAGAACCTTTCTTCTTAGAACCTTTCTTTCCAAACTTGAACCTTATTTCCAAACGAGAAAGTTCACCTGTCGGATCTTTCTCCAGAGCCTTAACCGATTTAAACTGGAATATTGCAAGGGATGTAGTTTAGTATTTCAAACTTTATACCATGTCTGTTTAAGAATTCTAATGTATTTCTTTTCTTACCCAGGAGACGTACGTGTCCACTGTAGTCAACTTTGCGTTGTGCGCTCGTGTGTATGCCACTAAAAGGGCCTCCGTTACACTCTTGTGAAATTGGACCTGTTCTACAGAAGCTTCGCAAAGGTCTTGAAGGGTTTGGATGTAGTGCTCGAACATTTTCAGAGTGGGTTTTACTCGGATGTCTTCCTCATAAAATTGGATACCCTTCCTGCACGAAATAGAATCCGAATTAATAATCAATTTTAAAAATGTGAAATGATGGAATTTCTGATTTAGGGAACGATCACTGAACGTACTCCAAAAGGGAAGTGTCCAACTTCCTATGAGCTTCCTTTAGAGCGGTCTTTGCGAGAAAATGCTGCATTTCTTCCTCTAGATGATTCACTTCCCTGTAAATAATTAGAAACAGACAATAAAACTTTGAGGGAGTCACAGTAATTTGCCACTTACAACTTACGATATTTTGTCTGAGATCGAAATCGGGATCATTTCTTGCAATCGGCCCTCCACAAACTCTGTCATCTTCTACTTGGTACTTGATATTTAAACAGATCCGTTCGATTCGCAGTATCAACTATTGAGTCTGGTGACTGGTTTAGGTCTGTCTGGTCTGTGGACGTCGGACGTGGACAACCGGCAACAACAACTGTTCTTCGGGGTTCGGGGTCACTTCTCACGCCACGCACGCCACGCAAGCCACGTTGAATTTTGAATAAATATTCACGTTGTCGAGTTTGAGTTTGGCGTACAGGCTCACCTGCCAGATTTATAACCTGACGTCTTCACGGCCTGATAGTGCAGAGCAAAATGTGATAAGTTTGGATAATATTTTATGCGTTCCATCCAAGGATACATGCCGAATCCATTCTCATTCATAGACCATGCCTCTTTCTTTCGGCAGTAATTAGACCTACCCCACGCCTTCAAATGTGGCAAATAGGAATCCACTACTTGTGTTGTTTGTATGTAAGCCGTTTTGATCCTGATCCTGTTCTGACCTGATGCCTGAATCCTGAATCCTATGGTTTTTTTCCCCAGTGCCCCAGTAGTACCTCTATGGTTTTTTCATATTTTGTTGCATTTTGTTGTGAATGAATAAAAAATGACTCTCGTTTTTCTATGTAGCTTACAAATGTGCACGTCACATTTTATTCTGAATAATTGAGCAAATTATGAGTGAATAAATTGAAGATGTCATATAAATATACCCAATTGCCTGACTAGATGGATCATGGATCTCAGAACAAAATTATTCGCAGCTGGTAAATGCGTGACATATTATTCAATCGTCTCATATGGAGGTGAAGGTGCATAAGTGGGTATTACTGCGAAATACGGAGCATAAATTTAATTACATCTTAATAATCAATGCTTATCTTAAAGGATTTTGGGTTGGGTATGACGCGTAACAACCTATACGTCTTTTTATTTTATTATCAACTCAAGTAATTGATTCTTCTCCACAATGTTGTTCATAAATTGTAGATAGCCGTTCGAATTTCAGAATTGTTATATTTTATCATTGTTTTAAGAATAATACTTCAAGATTCACGTAAGTCAAGTTTAAAAAAAGAACACTCTTGACATTAATAATATAGTTAATTGTAATCTGTTTCAGCCTGTATGTGGAAAGATGCAACAAAAAACGCTTATTATTCGTCATTCGTCGAGATGCCGTAATGTCATTTTTCAAGTCAATAAACTGAACATAATCTCTTGAATTGAATTTGAACGTCAAAACTCGATCTACATAGTATTGAGCTCATACGTACTGAGTGCATTCGAAAGCCAAATAGCGTCTCGAAATGATTCAAACTTTTTATTGTTAAAACCGTAAACGTCTATGAAAACATGTTATACATTTTATGTAGGCTAATATAGTATAGTATAGTACGCAGTTTGTGAATTTCATAATAATCGGTAGATACTAAAGCGTCACTCACACGCCCATAAATTCTTCAGTTCATCCAGAAAAATCTGCAACGAGCTGATAATAAATCGAACTACGAAGCATGATTGTTCCTTGGAAATAATGACTTGACTGTTCAACCCCTTAAACTCTGTGGGTTGGGTGCAACAACTGCGTGTTTATAAGGATTTACAAATACTAGAGTTTAATGTATATGTAGGTACGTAAAACAACATTTTGGTCACTGACGTTGACGCAAGACGCAAACCAAAGATGATAGTCTTGTTTTTCCCTCATACCAACAATCCCAAGTTCCAGAACAAAATAATATTTCACAATCTTCTGGTGCATCTCATGAAGTGGAGCTTATTACTATGAAATGAAATACGAACTACGAACTACATTACACGAACCATTAGTTAGTTATTCATCTTGACTTTATCGTACATCGTCCCAGACGAAGCAATTATTATCGGCTAACTACTACGTAGAATGTTTGGAGCAATAAACAATTTTTGAAGTAAAGGAAGCGTATGATTGATAATTGAATTCAAGATTTAACTGCCCTCAATATTTATGAATTTAGCCTTGGAATCGGGCAAATCCTACGTCAGAATTAAAAATCTTAGCTGACGTTTGATTATCGTTATTATCGTTATTGCCGATCTGCTCAAATCTCCGACCGGAAACTTAATTTAGTTCAGACTGATTAGTGTATATGTCAATATACAATTAAAATTACGAGTAGTACTGGAAAAGCTAATTCTGACAAATTTTACCACGATTATATCTATATTTTGCGATTTTTCAATTCCATTTAAATTCCATTTAAAAGTCTGACAGAACAAATAATGTATGTAAACGAATTTTGAAAAGTATGTATTTTCGTAGAAAAACTATTTAAGCAGAAATTGAAATAGTCTTCATTGAAAAATATTTTATTCATTTTTATGATATAATTTGGGTGTAGGTATATTTGACATTTGACACAAAAATCCCCTTGTTCCAAATGACGGTTACCAACGTCTAAAGCCCAAATCAAGTGCCTCGACAGCGAACCAAATGACTTCTTTCAAAGACGAGGCAATGTCACGTCATATGCATTTGAATTTAATATTTTTGCTGGAATGTCGTTTGAGGAACATTAATCGGGAAAATTTTTTAATGATCAAAACATAATAAAGCAAATAATAGGTTCGTTTTAATTAAAAGCTGGAATTTCTAAGACGTTCAGTCATAACAAAACTTTCATCTCATAACCATAAAAGACTTTATCTGTATAAGTATGAATGATGAATGATGTCAGCACAGCACAAGGCGGTAATATCTGGTAATTCAGATTTCAGATTCGATGCGTATATACTTCCACGACGTGTTTTTCCGTGGCACCTCGAGCATTCTCCGACAACGTCAAGCTACCGGTGAACGCGGTGACATTCTGCCATAATGGGTCAAGTCCGCATGTGGCTTACCTAACTTGTCCTTTAATAAATGAATTAATATTCCTGTAGCATGAGAATTTCAAATCAATGCTTTATCATGGCGTAGTAGTTGGATGAAGCGATAATGACGATCGGATGATACGTTTCATTGAATTCTGTCCTATCGAATCACTTGACTGGGTTTTACGTGAAATTAGGACATGTACGTAGGCTTGGTCTGGAATGAACGAAAATCGTTGTTAATGGCCAACCTTGCAAAGTGTCCAAGATCTGTGAGATTATCTTAGTGTGTCAATCTCGTAATTGCCGAATTACTTAACTGCAAGTTGGACAACCAATTCTCCATCGTCGAGAATTTTTGCGCCGAAATTGGCACAAACGCCATGCTCCTCTGCACAAATTAGTGAATTAAAACTTCACACGTGTGGTTCCTTTTTCTTTGCCAAACTCGAAAGGGCTGGCCAGTTTGCAATGAGCAGCTCTGGAAAATCCTAAGAAGTAGCTGCTGGGATAGGGCAGGCGGACAAGGTTGAATTATTGCAAAATGTGTTTTTATTGTTGCATTACATTTTTATGACGCTTGAAGTCTGGTATGTCTCTATGAAAGCTTCTCTTTGATCCAGTAGCCAAATTTGGTTACTGGAAAAATCGATAAGCAGATTAAATCAAAGACATACAATATCATAATCAGCCAAGTTTAAACATGAATCTGGTCATCCATGCCCATTGGTAGGAAGCTAAGGAAAGGAAAATCTAGGTTAGGAAGACCAAGATCAAACTAAGGACACGGTGGAAAATAAATATAATAATCACTCAGCACTTAACGCGTAGCGTGTCTGTATGTCGTATTGACAGCCTTAAAGCGTAAACAAAATACTTACGTTTGTAGGTATTTTCTGGGCTCAGCATCTTTGATAGGATTACAGATTAAAGATGACATGAAGTTGGTTAATTTAATTCTGAGTACCGAGTCAATCAAAATCCAGGACCGGCTAGGTACTCAAGTTCTTTAATTAACTTAATTAAGTGAATTTAATAAGTTAAACAATAAGTTAATTTTAAATCACAACAGCTGGACAGTAACGTCAATAATGTTGGAAATTCCTGTCTATAAGTTCATATCTAAATCAATTGTTGCTAAATTTTGTTTTCATAATTCCAGATCAATTTTTTTACGACAATTGTTCAATTTTCGATATTTTTGGTCAAAAATTACATTAATTTCAATTTCAAGGGAGGTGGTTTTATAAACGCCAGTTGGGAAACAACAGATTTTCCATGCTGTGTTAGCAGTTGAAATTTTTTTCCAGAAGTGAGCTAAACCATTTCCTGCAAATAGTTTTGTTTAGGATTGAAAGTTACGAATTTCCCTGTATTTCATTTATTTAAGATGAAATTTCTGTTATCGAATGCTGGTAATTTGAAGTGACATTGGTCTGATCCTACGAGAGCTGGGAATCTGCTAAAAATTAAGGGTTGGATTGGAAAAGGATCTTCGTTAACGTATAAAATGCGTTTTACGCAACGTAGCACATGGCACATCATGTAACATGTATTTGGCCTCGCCAAAAATCTCACAGAAGACAAAGCAATGCTTTGTTTATGCATATGCGTAGCGGTTACATACATATGACATGACGCTCAAGGAAATAACGTCCTATTAAATCTGTTTCTGTTCAAATTATAAACAGAAATTTCTTCTCACGATAGAAGCTCCTGAGAACCTGGGATCGTTTACCAACATGCTCGTTGCTCGTGATTATAATAGCAGAAAATTGTGGTCAAGCTCGATTACAGTAGACTAATGAACGTTCCAGGGAATTACCATTTCACAATCACTGAAATTCCATTTCCTCTGCATAAAAAATATTTTGCAAATTGACTATTGTAGTTACAGAATGGGAAGTGGAACCTGTCATGTCGAACTGTATAATGCAAAGTCAAAATTCTCTGGAACATTAGTATAATGATTTTAATTGTTTTTTATTTAACTCTTCCGTGGCCAGGAAGTAGATTCGAATTTTCAGCCCCATCTGCGGAAACCGTTGTTGGCCACCCAAACCTTATCTAAGTTAAAACTCATTGTAATTTTTGCAAATTGAGGCATGGTATGGCACATCGGAAATGTTGCTAAATCTTGAGTGTGGGCAAGACCTTGTAAACCCGAGACGACCCTGAAAACGTAGTAATTCCTAATCTTGTATCCTGTCCCTAACCCCTATCAGTACAAACCTAGTTTTTTTGGCAGAATGAAGGGGTTCTTTGTTCGTTGATGAGATGATCTGCTAACTCTGTTGGATTTTTTACATCTGTAGACATTTGCCTAAAGATATGCGTCGGGATTTGGGGATTTGAGTACGTATGTCCGTACATACGCGTCTTTGTTGGGTAATCGTACCACTTTTGGCCTAGTGTCGCTCAATCAGTTATTCGTCCTTGTCTGGCCCACATGTCGGCTCCTCATTATACAAACATCTACGCAGTTGACTTGCCAAAAAATGTACATATTTAATTTTAATGCGGAAAAGAGATAGACGGAGAGCAGGGGAGTGTTCTCCTTTCCAGCCAATCAGAGAGCTCCAACGTGCTCATCCTTTTATTCTATCGTCAGAGGCCCAACTTTAAGTGAAGAGCATTATCACGTAGGCCAAGCTTAAGGAGTACATGGCGTGTGTGTTCCCCATGTCAAGTCACTACGTCTACGCTTCTAATGTCAGAAACTTATAACAGGTCACATGAAATGAAAAACAACAAGATTTACTATGTATAATGTTGCTCTTTCGGCGTTTCAAGTTGTGCAATTGGAAGGACGTGCTCAGAATTCGTTTTCAGTAGGGTTGTACTTTGCACTTTTGTAAAAAACAATAATAATACAATGTATAATCCACTCAATTTTGATACATCATCGATATTGTCGCAAATTGTTGGTCAAATTATAGGAAATGTGCAAATTTATCGCAAATTGCCAGCCAAATTGTCAGACATGAGCGAATTTAAGGCAAATTTGCAGTCAAACTGTCGTAAATGCACAAGTTTATGGAAAATTGTCATTGAAATTGCCAGGAACGCGCAAATATATTTCAAATTGTTAGACATGCGCACACTTATCGCTAATTATCGTTAATATGGTCAGAAATGTGCGTAATTGCAAAAATTCCTGTAATTTTGGCCTGTGGTTTGAAGTTTGACCTAACAATTCAATTTCTTAAAAATTCAACTTCATGCTAGTCTTTTTAAGATTAAACCAAAATATTTTGTTAAATTAACATACAGAAAATAATGCTTCGCAAAAAAATTGATTCATAATGTGCGAAATTAAATTGACAGGATAAATCAATGTAATTTTTATAAAATATCGAACCCACCACCCAATTTTATTTCTGAGGCATCAGTGGGCTTAAATTTTAAAATGTGCAACCATGGAGACGCTAACTGGCTTCTCTCACCTCTGCGTCTTCTGAAATGTATTAAATTGAAGATAGTGGAGCCAAGTCTGGTGGTAATGCTCTGTCCGTCTATCATTTGAAGATTATTTAAGGTTTAGCTTTAACATCCTCCTTAATCATAAAACTAAGAAGTCATTTCTAATCAGAGGATGTAGAAACGACTTAGTATGTTATGTGTGTCATTCATGTCGATTTTCTAGTATCTCATTAGTCCGAGATGCTAAGTCCATGCTGCGGCTGGCAAAAATGAAGAAGCAATTTGTACTTAATAACCAGCGCAAGTATATTGCTAACTAAATGATAAGAATGTATAACTATATTATTATTATACTTCATAGAGAAATTAGTCAATGAAATCAACGTCAACTTAGGACGCAACATTAGCATACACATGCTTTTTTAATACCTTATCACCCTTTTTGCCACTCATACATCGTTATATATTTACCAATATAGGAGAGTCGACTTGAGAAAAACAGTTTTTTCTATATAGTTCATTTCATACGATATCATAATTAACATAGGGTATGTTTGAATACAAATATTTAACTTAGTATGGTTCTGGTATGGTTATATTCATCCTAAGCTTGGAACTTTCTGAAGAAGCTCATAAAGGACTGTCTCAGTCGCAGATATGAAACTAGGGTTGAACAAAGAGTTACTTTGTTCGTCGGGCTTATCGTCTCACCCTGTAATGCTCCATATAGCCAAACAAAGTAAATTCGCCAGAAGAGTTGTTATATAACTTGCAAAAAATTTGATATTGATTGGAGCTGTAATTGTAATTCGACTGGAATAAAAGGCTTAGTGAAAAGTACGAGGGTCATTCCTCATATTTAATTTTTTTTTTCATAACTCAAACAGCAGTCACGGCTTTAAACCAAATTTTTGGCACCTGTAAGGTCATTTATTAATCTTCAAATTGAAAAATTAAGCTGAAATTTTTGTAAAAATTCAAGAGAACGGCAAAATACTTTTTTTTCTTCAATATTTTAAACTACATTTTTGAAGTCCATAGGTTGATTTGATTTGGTCACGATTTAAATACTGGTATATTTTGGTCAGACTTTGACCTGAAACTTTGATAGAAATTGTAATCGTAATTGTAGCTGTAAACTGTAACGGTCTAAAGCGTTTATCAATTAATATCTATTAAGTTTTTTTAGTTTCCATAATACAAAAGCGAAAAAGTTCAAAAAAGGCGAAACTATCGAATTTCATTTGAAACAGAGGTATCTTACGTATCCACATCCACGTGGATATTTGACCATTTTTTACATCATAAAAAAATTAGTAAGTATTTTAACTTTGTACCAATAATGCTGCCTTGCCTGCGAGAAATTTCGAACTTGACATTCTGGAATGACCCTCGTTATTATATCCTGTTACGCCCATCATCACTTATTTGGTTTAAATATGTATCATTTTTTACATTTAGAACATTCTATATATTTCCGATTTCATACTTCGACAGGTCAAAGACTTGAACGATACAATATTTGAGTTCTAAAGAGCGTCACCATAATAGGTCATTCTCTCGTTGGTTTCAGTGGGAAAGGAAAAGCAACGCTTATCGGTAGCTTACGTTTTGTGCTGATGACTGGCGTTTTTCAACTTTGAAATAATCATAGTTGAAAGTTGAAAGTTGAAATACAGAATTAAATTTGTTTCTCGATATTTGCAAACATTTGTATGTGTAACTATGAATTAACTTGTGAGCTCAGAACAATTTGCCCAGCACTATTCAAGTTTCATTGACATTTCTGATCCAATAACCTCAGAGTGATTACTCGGCATTTCATTAGGCCTTGATGAATTCTTGAACAGGCTTCACAGCGGGTTAGTGTAGTATAGAGAAAAAGCATTAACCGGTTCACAAATATTGGAGATTCGGATTTAACTATTGACAAAACTGATTCAATTTGAACCTTTAATCATTAACTCGAAAGCTTTAACGTGTCCACGCAGAGTTTGAACAATGTCATCCGAGTGAACGATATGAAATCTCCGCGTGTGCCGATAAAGCTAAAATTATCCTCGTATTTTTTAAAGGCTATTGTACAACATTAGACTTCATATTGGCAAACGCACAGAAATATTCCGCAAATGCCGCTGTGAAGGCTATGTAACTTGCTGCACAACATCAGAAACGAGTCAACAGTCGCACACACCCAATGTAAATACTTGAATGAAAATAATACTATTTTTAGGTCCAAGGAAGTAACTTTGGATATGTATGTCGTATGTGTGTCAAATACTAAATACAGAATAAAATGTTGCATTACTCTCTCTGACTCGGGTTTGCACAAACTTTGATGGTGCCATTCTCAGTACAAAGTATGGTACGCAGCAGCATAACGATCAATCTTCACAAAAATTAAGTTATGCAATCACTTTTTATTTTTTTGTATGTTGAATCTCGACTTGATTTCGTATGTGCCATACCATGATCAACTATGGTCCAGAATCTAAGCTCAAATGACAAATACATTCACATTCTACTTTCACACATATAATGCCTTTAACTTTCAAACTTCCGGGTAATTGTTCCAAAGGCCAAATCTCGGTCAAACTAGCTGTATGACCTAACTGAGCCGATAGCTAGTAGTTCTTTTAGGTCATTGGTGATCAAAGCTGTTTTGAAGTGATAATCTGATGAGTTTGCCATGGCATTAATTCTGGAAATATGAATAGCACATGTCAAATATGTACAAGGTGCGTGAAAAATGTATCCGTTTGGAAATATATTACATTGCTTCAAATGATGAGCTAAGAGCCGAGTCCAAAGTAATTAAGTGTATTTTAATGGATGGCTTTCACCCCAGATGTTCGTAATCGGTATAATGTTAATTCATATTTTATAAATTAAAAATGTTCAAAAATTAATACTAAACGTTCTTGTCCAACATAAACCAAAAAATTACTAAAAAGGAAACAAAATTGAACGGAAACATTTGGAAAACTATGTTAAAGTGCGGATAGCAAAATAGAAAATTCGAAGGCTTTATATTTGTTTATGCATTTTATTTTTAATATTTAATATTATTGTATTCAATTGCATTCGTAGGTATTTACTAAATTAACAAAACACTTCTCTTCGAAGTTCGAATTCTCGGACTGTCGTAAATTCTCTCACTCACCCTGTCTGTATGTAAAATAAAGTTCTGAATAGTCAATAATCAGAATTACCACGAGTCCGAGTTGAATGAACAAGCAAAACAAATGCCGCTCACGTCGAGTTGGAATATAATTTCTGAATTTATATTGCACTTTTTCATAATGTGAATTCAACTTGTACGTATATTGTAGAAATGTGACAAGTGCGCGTTCAGCGCAATTAAGTTTTGCCACCATTCTGTGAACAGCTCAGTATACACAGATAAGAAGAATGCATCTAGTCAAGGAAAACATTAACGTTTAAATTAATGGGATTCTCTTAACCAGTAATAATTCAATTTTCATGAAAAAGTGAAGCTGAGTTCAAGTACCAAAGTCAAACTCGAGCATTCTTGCATCTATCATGCTTAGCGAATTACGGACCAACCTCATCCAGCACAAAATTATCGTACAATTTTTCAAGAACATAAATGGAGCAATAAATCAGGCCTTGGAAGGAATGAGAGAAATATTTCAAAAATGAATGAAATAGTTACGGTAAAGAGTAAATATTATGGATAAATTAAAAAATTGGAATACAATAT
This sequence comes from Ceratophysella granulata, assembly GCA_034694905.1. Lineage (NCBI taxonomy): Eukaryota > Metazoa > Arthropoda > Collembola > Poduromorpha > Hypogastruridae > Ceratophysella > Ceratophysella granulata. The sequence goes on from JAQFYU010002474.1 coordinate 11,473, forward strand.
AGGTTCTCCTGTACTCAGAAAAGTTATCGTTTTTGCAATTGCAAAATTAAACAACAAGGTAGCGTGTTTCTCCAGAGTGCCACGAGGAAAGCTGATGGGAAAAGGATGGAGCATGTGAATTATGAAACTATAAATCAAATAAGTGGTTCATAAATTTATGCGTTAAAAATTAAGACGTACGCACGTAAATGCAGATCGTATTTTCGAAGTATTAAGTCACAGAAGTCAGGTTAAAGCGCGCCTGTATGGAGCAGACATGGACACAGGGCCCTGCGGTCATTGGACCGAACGGGCTTGTAAAGCCCGGGCCGGGACACACTGGGGCCGGGACAAAAAATTATATCAAATCAAA
>JAQFYU010002475.1:0-11822 GCA_034694905.1 Ceratophysella granulata
CCCAAATGTACCGCGCCCAAGTGACGGCGCCCAAATGACGGCGCCCAAATGACGGCGCCCACTTGACGGCGGACGATTTATAAATACCAAGGGCAGCGGGCTTTAATAAAATAAACCAATATATTTATCTAGATAAGGCCATGTACAGAATTAAGAGTTTCTTGAAATGGCAAAAAGATCCTGGGAACAGGAACACGAAATGTGCGAAGATATATTCCAATTATTGTGTGTGGCGTGGTATAATGATGTGGCACGGACGCAGGATGAGGCTGAAGAAACTGAGGAAACAAAGGATCACACACATCACGCCTCACCCGACTTTCTACAGCGAGTTGTCCTGGAAACAGAAGTTGTAATAAATATTTGCACCCTGCTGAGCCTGATGTAGGCTCTGGCTGAACAGATTATATATCATCTTCATATGGGAGCGAACATTCTTGATTTATATGTATATTCAGTCCTTAGTTCAAGTCACACCCTTCCCCTTCTCCTCCCCACTTTCCATTTCCAAGCAATCATCATACCTTCTACGGAACATGCCAAGAACCTTTTACAACTATTCCACGTTCATGTCAGAACCATCTTTAGCATTGGGCCTTACGTGTGAAAAGAAAACACCTACTTTCATTTCTCCAAGAAAAGCATAAACTAGACTTACCCTATAAAACTTTCTCTTGGAAATCATTTTACTGGTAGGTGCAAAATATCTTATGATCACTAAAATATTGTACTTTCTCCAGCCTTACTTACCGAATCCGAGGGGCCATGTACGTATCCGGACCGGATGCAGTGAATATTGGATTAAGCAACTAGACCCTAAGCTTAGTGTCTGCTTCTGGATACAAACTTTTCTCAGTGTAATATTTTACTACACCTTTCAAGTATCTAATCCCTTCTCTCGCATACCGGAGGCGGCCAAGCGGAGCTTCTCATATAGCAAATTCTTAGCAAAATTTTGATCCCAAGATATTTGTAATTTGGAAAAAAGAACAAAACCAAAATCTACATTAGTTGAACGGTTTTTGCAACGACCTATTCAAGCTTGACTCTGAACCATGTAAACACGAATTATGCATCATATATTGTGTTTTGTATGTCTTGTTAACGTGACAAAATCAAGTGGCTAGACTTAGAAATACAAAAACGGCGAAACCTTCTAGGTCAAAAGTTGGCCTGAACTTAAGAATAATTTCCCACTTCACGCCATTCTGCGTTTCACGATATTTTTTAAATTGTTGAAATTCAATTTTTCGCCACTGCAACAGTGGCGAATTCGTTTTAATACCATTTTACTTACTTTTCTTTGGTAAGAGTTGAGGAAAGTTCTACCAAATTCATGGTTTTTAGTTTTGGAAAAAGGTTTTGTTGTAATTGAACGTGTATTTTGAGGTTTTCAACTTTTATTGCGTTTTTACAACTCCACAGACTGGATTTTCTACCAGGCATATATTTTTCAAAATATATATACTTGCCTATTTTCGTTCACAAAAGCTGATTTTGTGGCATATTTTAGTGCATTTTTGTTTGCATTTTTTTTTGCATATTCTCAAAGTATGTTGACCTTCCAAAACATTAATATCCAATACGTAAAGTATCCAAAAAATTCGCCAATACTGTTTTTCGCTACTACTGTTATCAATAAAGAAAATTTTCAAAATCGATTTTCCCGAAAAATTTTGGAATGGTGTTTTCGCCTAATAATCACTTGCTTTTCGCGACTATCAATTTCGCCATTTTCACATGAAATCCCAAGTAAAGCTGCATGATGACATCGACTACTATTTTAAAATCTTCTCTTTTGATGAGCTACGAGACCAGACTTCCGTATCCTTTCAACGATTTTGTTTTGCGAGTTCTTTTTACGAAAATTTATGATTGGGAATTGAGTTCTATCCTGAAGTCAGGGAAGCTACGAGTTTTGTTTCAGAAGGACATTTTGTATGCAAATTATGACAGCATGAAAGATAATCGTGTTATGGAAATGGAAGGGAGATGCATACGCTGCTGAACCATATAAGTGCCAGCTTTGATGAATGAAGCCGATGAGTAATGTTGACGGGTGATTTCAGCGGCAGGAAAGTACAGTAGTGGGATGGGAGAGAAGTAAAGTTTTTATGCTCGACTTTCCATCTCATGGTTTACTGTTATTAAAAATTTGAAGAGAAAGGCTTTCATCGCTCAAAAAAAATTGCCGCTGAGCTTATTTCATTTAAAACTTTTCTCTAGGGTTTTACATGAAAGATCCATTACGTAGCTTTTAATTTTCGCTGGTTGGTTGAGCTACCATTTTCTTGCTTCTTCGTGGTGAATTTCGTACAGATTATATCCTGAAGTCTCAAGTATTGACTTCTACAAACTAAATGCTAAATGGGTGGGATGAATGGTTCTTACATTGTACTTATGCTCAACAAGATGCGGCATCCTGTCGCTAACAACGGCTTTATGAGCACTCTGGAATAGCTGACGCGTGAGCTCGATCCTACATCACTGTTGACTGAACAAATTAGTGTACGTTCTTTGGTTAACCCTAGTTCCTGAGTAATGTTGAAATATAAATACCATTAAAATTAATTCCATCAAGGAAATGACAATCCACATAAAGCGAGCTGGTCAACGCGGTTAACACTACTGAAACAAAGGCTCTCTGTAATTTGATGAAATGCGCAATGTTGTGGCTCAACGGAAATAGATTTTTACATCTGACTTTAAAAGATTTGATATGCAATATTTCTTCACTATGGGTGGTCGTATCGTAAATACATCAAAAATCAATTCTAATCTTCTGGTGTCAAAACGTGTTTTCCGGCGGGCAAAACCTGCTTGCGGACAAAACCTGCTATTCGGCGGACATTTGTGGACTTACTGGCGGGCAGTTTAATTGGTAGCCAATTTGTATTTCGAGTAGTATCGGCAATTGTTGATTGATCATTGTTATTGTCATGTTATGCTAAGGTCCAAATGGCAGATTCTCGTTGCGGCAAAAAAATGATGCAAATCGTTTGCGTGGTGGTGTTTGGAGTAAAAATAACGTCACTGATGCGTCTAATACAGTTTTCATAGCAGATATAAATGCCAAATCGTCGTCGCAAATGCAAAACAATTACTAATAGCTTAGCTTGTTTTTATTTGTGTCAATTGAATTTTGATTTGTCAAAAATTGTGCATCTTAGCTGAATGTTTGAGTTTGATATTGTATTAAGCTCATGTTCATCTGGTCGCACCAATACCAGAAACATTGAACTGTAATAGTGCGGAAGGAAGTACAATTAGATTCATGGTTCATGATAAGCAGAAAGTTCAGACCATGTATGTGAACGGGTTGGACCATGAACCGAGAAAGTGAGCGACACCAGACCGGACGTGCTCAACTCTCAAGCTCAAATAATATCGGAAATCGGATTTGAGAGATACAAATACACGGAATAATGCTAAGCTCATCCCCAAAATACATGCATATGTTAGGATCAGAGCCCGAAAACGGCCATTGGCCGTTTTAAACGACCACTGAGGGCTGTGGTCGTTTCAAAACGACCATAGCCCAAAATCCTTTCTTCCTTCGGGCTCTGGCCGTCCACTGCCCGCAGTCCGCAGTGCAGTGGGCCGCAGGCCGCTGTGCAGTGCACTGCGGGCCGCAGTGCAGTGGTCGTTCGCAAATTACCACAGCTCGAATTAACAACTCTACAGACTGTGTAAACCCAGGTTCATCCAAAATTACAAAGCTTGAACTTGTTCTGCGCATCTTAATTTAACGCGAAGCATAATATTTGAATGGGTGTATATTATATTGTATTAGGTTTGATTAATTAAATTCAGATTAGGTAATAAGTTTTGAATTTCTATCAGGATTTACATAGATAAAGATATGCATATTTTTGGAAGCTCAGTTAATTCAAAACCAAGTTCTAAACTATACAGGTTGATCTTTACCTAATGAATGGATCACAATGCTCTAATCCAAACCAGTTCCCTACATGTTTATAATATTAACATAATTGTAAACTGTGTAAAACATAATAGTTTCTAGCTATATTCGCCAATAATCTAGCACAATAGTCATCAATTATTACAAATTAGCAGCTCATAGTAAATAGTTGACCCCATAACATGTAAAATTCAATTAGCCCATCCGTCCAAATATTCCATCCTGATGCCAATATATTGTCTCCCTACAAATATGTAGTTAAGTAAAACTTAATTAAATTGTGTAATTGTAGTCTGTAGTATGCTTTGCATGAGCGAGAACTCGAAGAATGATGTAATCTGTCTTCATTCGGGCTGTGGTAGTTTGCAAACGACCACTGCGGGCAGTGGTTCGACCAGAGCCCGAAGAAAGGATGGGTTTCGGGCTATGGTCGTTTTGAAACGACCACAGCCCACAGTGGTCGTTTAAAAAGGCCAATGGCCGTTTTCGGGCTCTGGTCCTAACTAGGGTTGTAAAATTCCCGGGCATTTATTTTTTGGGGCACATTCCCGGGCATATGCCCAAAATGCCCGGCACTTTCGGACATATTCGGGCATTTACTAGCAATCTTTGTATATCGCTATTATTATTATTGTATTTTAATTTTAATGCATGTTACAAAGTTAAATCAATCTCCGGTTAAACAGATCATTACGGGCTATACTTTACACCGCATGCATTCCTTATCATCTAAGGCTTTTGATAATTTTAGTTAAAGGTAGGTTAGATCAGGCACGCGGCGTACTTCTTGGTGGGTAAAAAAATGGCTGGTTAGATTTAGGGATGTCCAAATAGAATAGAAAATAATCATGAGATAATAGAGATTTCAAAGATTTCCAAGGTAAAGCCTTTTTCCTTAATCTCTTCAACTATATATGATTAGTTTATATGTATGTATAGTTTTGTTTTATTACATATCATATATTTTGATATTTTGCAATATTTTTCTGGTTTTGTGGTATATTTACGAATTTCTTTAAAATAATTATGCACTTGCAGCTCGCACTACATATATATAATGTGCCCCATATAGTTTCCCACATAATGTACAACTTTTAAAAAATTTGAAGGCATTATGTTTCCAATGTATTCTTTTGAATATTTTTGAAGTAATTTTTACAATCTGAATTTCTGTATTTACTGCAAAATCATTTCCTTTCTTGCGATTTAAATTTCTATTATTCCCTAGAAATTGCTATTTTGGTCAATATTTTAGGACATAAGCAGCACTGACTATACACATTTTTCATAGGTCTTAGTATCATTTCCATTTATTGCAATATCAACATTCAAATGTGTGACAGCGACTTAGGACTTGCTAGTATTTGGGAGCACGAAAGCTAATTATGTGTTTGTTGTGTAGTACAAATGCAATACATACATGTGAAACATAAAACAGTAGTAAGTACGTAAAGTTTAGCAAGCAAACAGGTAGCTATAAATGAATAAACGTTGCATATGCCTCTGGTACGTGTCAGAGACTTTTATTTTCGTAAATGCCCGCGCGGGCACCTAAATATAAGTGTCCAGTGTCCGGGCATATGTCCGGGCTCCGCCCTTTACAACCCTAGTCCTAACACATATAATAATAGAAGAATAAATTCTTTGTTATTGCTGTTGTTCTGAGTACTTTTTTGGTCTTTATTCTAGATTGCATCTCACTCATTTCATTATTGCATTATTACTAAAGAGCGGAATCATTTGCATATAAAAACCGCAAAATATACGTATATATATGCACTCAAAAATAGCGAAATATGCCACTAAATATGCAAATATAAACCCCACAATATGCTCACGTTCAATCGAAAATGGCGAAATATGCAAATATAAATCTCAAAATATGTGCCTTTTATGCACTCACAAATGGAGAAATATGCAATTAATTGTGCAAATTTAAACTAAAAAATATGCACATTATGCACTCAAAAATTACGGAATATCCATTTAAATAGGCAATTCAAAACTGACTCGTTGTAATTCAAACTTTCAGCTTCGGTTTTGTGACGACTTTGACAGTCTTGAAAGCCCCCAAAGACAAATATACCAAAATATGCCTAAAAAATGCACAATATCGCAAATATATGCAACTTTTGCATATAATATGCAAATATGCACAGAGCTTCAGAATATGCTGAAATATGCAAAAAGATATGCACGAATATCCGATCGCAATTGCATGAATCGTGGAGATTCGAAGTCTTATGGAACTTGGATCAAGCATTAAAATTATGCAAATATGCAAATCCGTTCTTTAATTATTACTCAGCATTTGCTCAAGGTACTTGCTGGCATTTGCTGTGAAAAGGGGAAATAGTTCAATCAATATTGAAAGATATAAGATTGTTGTGTCGGTCATCGACCTAATATAAATGCAACTGCCGACGACGCGAGACGCGAAGACATGGACTATTCTCTATGTTCAATAGTGACTCATGTCATATGGACCAAACTCAAACTCACTCTCGTGGCAACGCGAGTCAAGAGAAAAGAACAACAAAGAACGTAAACTAGTACTCTTCTTTCTCTTGTTTCTTGCTCTCCGTCTTTTACTTTCTCTCTCCGCACAATAATTGAGACCGTCGTCATACGTGCGTGACGTGTCGCGAATCGCGAAGAGACTACTGCTGATTTTTCTTGGGACAGAAGTAAATTCGATTTTCATAATTCTCAATTCTCTTAAGTCAAGTTCAACTCACAGCATGAGTACATACCAAAAACAGTAAACTACGATACTAATTACAAAAGAAATTAGATTTAGTTAAGTCGAAACGGTTGACAGTCATCAGTGGAGATGGCAGGTCGAGATCGAGAGGGTGAGCGACAACGGATCCTCGAGGCATGCATGGCTGTGGTTCAAAAGGAAGACAAGAACGAGGCTCGGGATCGTGATCGGGACCGGGACAAAAATGACCGAAACAGGAATGTCGAGGTAATTAACATGATTCTCATTTACTTTTCACTTTAGTCTACTCATTGTATTATGTGTGAATCATTATCAGCACGTCATCATCAGTCATTATCATCAGTTTGCCTTCGCACTCGCCTTTACAAAGGTGAAGGTAGTTGCTTTTTTCGGTTGTGAAGGCGAGGGCGAAGGCTGAAGGCTAAATCCTCAGCCTTCGTGCCTACACGTTAAGCATAGGAATATAGTGCATGCTACGCTTTACACGACTTATGATGACTTGTTATTCTGCCCAGAGCTGGCCTATTACGCAGTTTTTTACATCTTGTGCTGCGTAAAACGCAGCAGCTGCGTTAAATTGCGTTTTGAGTTAAATTGCGTCAAATTAAAATTAACATTATGGAAATGTAAGGATTTTAATTTTACGCAGAGCGCTAAATTATTGCGGTCGCGTAAAACGCAATTTTACGCAGTTAAAAAACGCATTTGAACTGCGTTTCTGCCGTGTCGTCTTTCATCTGTATGCCATGTTACATATTATATTTTAGGCGTCTGTTTTGAAATAGGCGGCGGTGTGTGTATATTATGACGTATATTATGGAGAGCTAATAATTTGGACGATGGACAATCGTCTATTTTACAAAATCGACGACCATTTTCTAACCAACTCATTTTACAAAATAAGCGTGAGTTTTGCAAGCTATGCGGTTATGGGTTATGTTAATTTTACAAAATACGCATAACGACTTGTTCAATAGCTGCAATGGAAAATAAAATAAATTTGTAAAATAACGCATAGCGCAGCTTTGAAAAATGCGGCGTTACTTTGTAAAATGTTTTTATATTTTATCGCCAATTTTGTAAAATCAAAAATTAGCGATGATAACATACGATAGCTAAACATACATAATATGTAATATGGCAGTTTGCAGTACCTATGTACATGTAACATATGGTATGTGATCTATGAATCTATGAAACATATTGATCGAGTACGATACGAGCACTGAATCTTCTTGTCATGAATTCGGACCCAATCGTTGTAATAATGTTTTGTAAAGGAAAACATACAAAACTTTTAACGGTACAGGTCTAGTATGCGATCGCCATGATCGCATACTACACCAAAGGTTTTTCTCGGGCTAGTATGCGATCGCCACGATCGCATACTGTACCACCATTTCAGCTTCTACTTTTTCTCAATTCTTAATTTATCAGAGGGTACAGAAGCGGCTAAAATGCAAATGAAATTCAGCCAGTTAGTTTTCCAGCTTCAGATGCGCTAAATTAGATTCATTACCAGCTCATATGTAAACAAGCCTCCCAGTAGATAGTTGTTTTAGACGATTAAATCTGCTGCTATTCTACTTGTATTTAAGTACTATTTTTCTAGAAATGTCGAATTAACGTATAAGCACTTTATAAATTACATTTTGTAGAATATTAGGAATTGAGAAAAAGTAGAAGCTAAAATGGTGGTATAGTATGCGATCGTGGCGATCGCTTACTATGCCAAGAAAAACCCTTTACCCTTTTAACATTCAACATTCAGCAATGTGACCACCATTGTTTTTGGGCTCTGATGACAAATCAACCTGCACTAATTGACACTTTCTAGTGACACTTCTTGAATACGTAACGTGATAACCGCTTGATGATCGATTTTGATATTTATACGAATGCATTGATACCTAATATTCTTCAGCTTCTTTCAATAATTCACATGTTTATTTCGCCTGAAATTGGTTGGTCCAAGTCAGCATGGTAATGTATACATATGGTGATTGCACTCATCAAGCCAATTGGCCGTTACAGTTACCTGAACGTTCTACGAATAGTTCTATATAGATAACGCCGCTGTTTAGCATTGCAGACGTATTTGTTTGATATTAGTTTGAAGTCAGTTACCAACATAAGCTTAATTGTGGTTTGTTTTGAAACACAGAGTACTACTGATGAGGGGACTTTCAGTCGTTCCTCTACAGTTTCAACGCCAAGTTCAACTACTACAAGCCTTTCGAAGCTTCTTGCTCCAATTATTGAGCGCCGAAACTCGTTGAAGCCTCAAGAAACCACGGAGGGTAAAACTTCCGTTCTTGCTCAAAAGCAACTTCGACAAAGAGTGAAGGCGGTCAAATCGGAAACTAGTATCAGCGCATCAGATGAAGTCAGCACCGTTTCCTACACCCGGAGCTTTGTTCCTGAATCACTTCAGCCAATTTCGGAGCTGAGTGACGGAGTTACAGAGGTTGGCTCCATGGAAGAAGTTCCTGAGTTGTCAAATAAATCCTTCGAGTCTTCCAAGCTTACGTCGGTGAACACCACATCGCTCAAGTCTAAATCGAGCCGGAAGGCTGCTGCTTCTGTAGATTCGGCGTCTTTACTTACGAGTCGCTCCGGGTCGGTCGCGTTGAAAAGAAGCCCAGCTTCGACGAGTGTTTCCAAAGGAAGTTCTCGCAACCGCAGTAAAACGTCCGACTTGTCTTCAAAACAAGTCACCAGCAGCCTCATCAAGAGCCAAAAGTTGACTTTGCAAAGCCTCGACGAATATCCAGTGGTGGAAATTTTGCCACCCAGACCCAGACGAAAACAAACTTCAAGCACTTCGTCCTCTTCAAGCCAGATCGGAAGTTTCAAAAATATTCGAAAATCTAGTCGAGCCAATTCAGAGAGTCAGGATCTTACAAAATCTTCTCAAACATCACAGCCTACCGCTTCAAACACATATGCTGACTCATTTCTATCCTGGAAGACCAGCAACGAAATCTCAATCAAGGACAATGTATCAGCCTCCGGCCCTTCCAACCGAACTGAAGCGAGTAAGAGCCGTTCCAATCGAAGTCAAGGATTTGACGAATGTGTTGTTGAAGACGTTTCTCGGGCTTCATTCCAAAGTCAAAATACGCAGCATATGTCTTTGCGTGACATCGTTATGGCGGAACAGAGACGCATTCTTAAAAACCATGCAGGACCATTGCCAGGAAGCGATCCTCTTCCGAAACCAAAGCGAAGCATGGATGGAAATGAGCAATTCATGTCCGACTTGGATTCTGAACTCACGTCTATTCAAGAAAACTTCCAAGTTGTTACTGAGTCCAAAGAGGAACCAAAATCCTACTCGGATGACTTCCTGCCTGAAACCTTCACTTCACGAAAGAAGGAGAAGCCTGCTCCGAAGTATCCCGTTTCCGTTCCTGACCTTGAGCTACCACCGTTCAAGCCTGCTCCCACCTTGAGCTACCCACCAGGACTTCAGTTTGATGCTGAACGTTGGAAAGAGCGTCAAAAGGAAACCTACTATGGTCAACCCTACTATGAGCCATCTGGGAACATTGTAGACGTTGACAGCCTTCCACCTGCGACCAAATTCGTCAACTCTCTTCTCAATTCCAACTCTCGAATGTTCTATGCTGCCATCAAGGCTGCCCATGAATTGGGGGAATTTAATCTTCCTAGATTCCAAGGAAAGGGCATGGGCAAGAAGGTATGTTTAACTACTTAACGGCCTATATGTACTTCTTGCATTCAATTATCTAACAGTTGACACATATTTACAACTCCTACTTTCTCCCAGACTCGTCCTGCACCAACTCGTCCGCTTCCGCCAAGGCCTGACACTGTTCCTCATTTCCCAAGCTTCCATGAAAGCGATGTTCCTGGTCGAGGTCCTATTTCGCGGGCTCGATTTCAATTCGAACAACGACGGCAAGAAGCGGAAGCAGAGCGTGAGTGGTTCAAGCTTCTAGCCGAACATCGAAGACGAGAACGTGAAGAGCAAGCAACACCGGCTGACTTGGATATTGATTCATTGTTCCATGAGCACAAGCGTTTGATTAAGGACAAAGAACGTCGAAGACGAGAACGTGATCGCTTGAATCGAGAGCGTGAGCGTCGGGAGTATGATCGAATGCAAGAAGACAGACGTCGCCGAGAAAAGGGTAAAACAGTTCAAGAAAGTCAGTATGCATATTTTATGTACAATCTACCAAAACTGATATTACACCAGCTAAATGCAGGGTTGAAAACCGGAAGCAACTAAAATACTTATATTTACTCTTTTTATACGTTTTTCTAATAGATCCTCTTCGTCGTCGGGCTAAATCTAGCAAACGTTAGAAATCTCTCAACAACCTCAAATACAACCTATTCAAAATTCTCAGTAAAAGCGATAAACAAGCGATGGAAAGCAAGGATGGAATTAATATAAACGTGAGTCATAGTCAGTCACATACGCAATAAGGAAGGAACGAATTCCTTTAGTGTCAATAAAATCTTGATATTCATATTGCTCCTTGTATGATATTTTTCGTGCCAGGAAATGAAAGAAAATGCTATGCTACAAAAGATGCTCAAAATTATGTATTCAAAACTATAAAGGAAAAGGAACTATATGTGTGAGTCACAGGTAAAGCTTCAATTCTTTGTTTCCCATACCCATACTGAATTTGGGAATGTCTAACAAAACTTCCACAGCTAATGCACCGAAATAACTATGGAATTGGGGTGTGCTTATTTTAATTTCAGGGAATACTACTGAAACTATCGGCTGCAAACCCACAAGAAGGAAACATAGTCATTTGAACAATACCTAAAATATAAACGCAATGTATCTTATATAAGTGAAACGCATCTACATACATACAAATAATATACTTTCATTTTATCAACCTCTAAATTGGTATTTGGAGTCGTAACCGCCGTTTCCCATCCCCTCCTTTGGGTCGTCTCGTCTTTCGTCAAATGTAATAAACAACAGTAAAGTGGCTTCTTCTGCCTGGTTTTTCTGAAAGCCTGAGTAGAAATCCACAGGTTGTTATGTTACGTAGTACAGCGGTTGTCAGTAAGGAGAGCATCCTGTGTATCCCTTCCTAAAATAGCTTTACGAGGGGCGTTCAATAAGTAATGGCAACGTACCCTTTAGAATTAAGATGGAAGGTTAAGATTTTTATCACATAA
>JAQFYU010002476.1:0-11821 GCA_034694905.1 Ceratophysella granulata
ATATTGACCAAATTGGCAAAAACATAAACGCTTGTGCTTCTGATAACTAAAATTCAATATTCTACTTACGTAAATTCGCAAAGCCTTTTGACTATTGAGTTGACCAGCATAAAATTCGTTTCCATAGTTTCCAAATTCAAAAAAACTTAATTTAAACCATGGCAAAGTTTGAAATCATGCATATGTAGAATACCGACAGCGAAAACAAAATATTAAGTAAGGTTTAAACAAAAAATCGACATTTGGCAAAAATAATTCCCAAAACCAAGTTTTCAACATAAACTTTTTCAAATTATCAAGAAAACAGTATTTGTGTTGACCTTTTTCGTTAAATTCTGAATTCCATTAAACTATGCAATAGAAATGCTAAATCCTTGTCAATATTATTTCCAACTAGCCCAACTTCCGATATTTACGTATTTACTTCCTCGCACCAGATGACAAGCGAATCAATAACACCGCATTCAATTTGGAAACTTACAAAACTCATGACTTCATCTGATCAATTTGGCACGGAATTGGTTACCTACGCAGGTGCTTTCCTTGGGATGACCTTTAGCTAGTAATTATTATGATTTTACATTATCCCAATTAGAGCGTTCAAGATCAACTCACGACAGATTCCGTTTGGAGTCCACTTCTACTACTCGAATCTCGAATGACCTGAGCTGAAACATGAATAGGGAGCCATGGCCAAAAATAATTAAGCCACACCTCCTCTCCCATGAGAAACCTCGAGATTGAAATTAATAGGACCTACTGCACACATAGGTTGACAGACGGCTAATTCATTGTGCTACACGAGGAAAACACATTCTGTCGACGTGATTACATAAGCTATTTAACTGGTCGAGATACAAACAGGTACAGGTACGTCCTGGAACTTAAAACTGGAGCGAAAGAGATGCTATTTTCTATATCCTCCCGGATCTGGCTTGTTGAAGCTTAATGAGTTCGTACAAAAAATACAGAGTACAATGTACATTGTCAATTTCATGATGAACAAGGTATAATTGAAGTTAGGCGCATCACAATTCTCGGATAATTTGCACACATTGGTTCAATGTAAGGTATTTACACAAATGCTTTGCCTTGTCAATCAGCTTGGCCACAGAAAACAGAATGAATGAATGCCTATTCAAACGTCGGTATTCTTGATACTTAGGCTAAATTAAAATGCAAAACATGTAAGTATTCATATTCGCTATCATTTTCAAAACCGCAATGATTGAAAAGTGGAATGAACCTGATCCATTTAAATTGAACGAACAAAGTTATGTTGCATACATCAGTTAAGTGTTTCGCAGATCTCGTCTTAATTTCCAAAAGTTTGATGAAGCCTTCCGTAAGCAAATAAAAGTTGAGTACCGGAAATAAAACCAAATGGCTGACATTAATATTGCCTTTCTGGAAAATTCAGGTTTCTCATAAAAGCTTTTCACGGTTCTGACCGGATTTCACGCTGGTTACTGGTTAAGTACTTCGTCCTAACGACCGACTTTCATCTGTCTGTGCTTAGCATTAGACTCTCCTCGTATACAAATCTAGCCCAACCATATATGTATGCTACTTTGCGTTAATGCGAACGGGTTGAAGCTGAATCCAAAAATACATCTTCAACTTCGAATTCGGAGTAATGGCTCATGAACATTGTACTTTACACACCTACATGCATTTTTGGCACACAATTCAGTAGTCGTATCGTATACGTTCCAGGCTATAAGGAGTCATTTCACATAGTGCATTGCATATGCAAGGAAGTGTAGTTTCTGCTAGGCCACGAGCTAAAAACTACGGATTTAGACACTTAACAAAATACACAGGGTGGGCGCAAGAATTGTACCCTTGTTGAAAAAAATCTGTAGACTATTTAACATGATTCTTCGGACGGCCGTCATTCAATTTCTGGAAGAAAGATGCACAATGCATTGCGTTGTCATGGAAGAAGGCCTTAGCAACGGCGATATTGAGATGAAATGAAGAATTTCATGTAAATAATTGCTTTAATTTTTAAATTAGCCTGTTGCTAGGACCAATCGTCCATGCCAACGTGTAGTAATGTTCTTTGTTTGAGGAAGCGATGGGCTACTATTTAGTTAGTAGAATTCACGGCTGCTTAGGCCACCATTATTAGGCCCATTGCAAACGTGCACTAACGTTAATACTAGTTATATTTTCCCAAAAAAATGAACAAACGCACGTAGATTTGTTGAAAATTCGATTAAGTATAAATATATGTTTAAGTGTTCGAAAAATTCGTTTAATCATTTATTATCAAACAGCCCTCGTAGAACTTAAATTCCCTTTGACCAAAGAGCCCGAGCTGCAGAAATTTTGAATTTAAAGATGCGACAATTCATGAACCACCCTGTATATTGCCTATTCGAAGTGGAATTTATATATGGACTGTGAAATACTATTTAGAATTAAGAATATCCGCCATGACCAGCCTTGTAACGTCAAGCCACGATGGACCTGCTGATACTGACCAGGCCCAATGAACCTATGCAACATGCAGTTGTGAATTATATAATCCTCATGTGTTTCCCATATAGGTCGAATCCAATATCGTACGCCTTGTCGCCAGGATTAACAGCGTGGAGCTAATTAATTGCCCTCAGATATCTCTCTACGTCATGTGTGACAAATTAATCTGTGGAATGAACTACCGCACTCAATAACACTAAATCCACAATCCACAACTGAATTTCTCGTGCAGTTTCAGGGTCAGTCTTTTCCGTCTGCATATGCAAGGAGGCCAGGCCAGAAAGGATAAACAATCTCCAAAAAGTCTTTTAATACACCTCAGGACCAGGGCTACTAGTACTTGAACGAGGAAATGGGGCACTGGGCCAAAAGAATGCCAATTTAAACATTTGAAATTGAGTTTTAACGTTAGTGTAAGTAAAAGTAAAACCTCATTTCGCCGACTTACGGACTAGACTCTCCTTGTCAACGTGCTAACAAGTACGAAAGTCTAGGTTTAGGCATTTGGCATGCCTCAAGTCTACAAAATTGGTATAAGGAAATGAAGGAACCAATTGTCCTCTGTAAAATGCATATACTGTAGCTTCAACTGCTTCAACTCTATAATTTTTACAAATATGTAGTTGAGATTGGAGCAAATCCTTAAAATCTCCGTCTATTCGTCATGCACATTAGCGTTCTTGGCCAAACCGACTTTAAAAATAGCGAGTTGAATTCTTTTCATTGTATCCTGAAATCATCGCTCTGGCTTCATTCTCACTATTAGGTAATGCGTTTCCGCCAATAGGATTTGTAAGCTTAGAAGTCTTGCCAAAAAGAATTCAACAAAAAAATAAATCACAAGATGAATGCAGAAGGCGGTTCTGTACTGTGGCATGCTCGTGCGTGGGCCAAGCCAGAAATGAATGAGGTTAGGTCTAAATCAAATACACACTGTGTGGAGTGCATTGGAATTGCAGATGCCAAAGTATACTGCGGTATGTCCTACTACGAATTTTATATTTCAAAATGTGCGTAGCCGTCTTATATTGTAGACTGTAGGACATCATCTGCACGTGCATGTCGTTTGATAAGCAGGGTTGGCAAAGACTTTAGAAAACTACTCATAATGTTCTTGACATTTTTGCCAACAGCACTGTTTAAAATGTTCATTTTTTTAAACAAATTACAATAGTAAACTCATAAAAACCAAATAAACTCAAGAAGTTGCGAAAAATCGAATTACAAAATATGATAGTCAAGAATAATAGCCGGAAATAAAACCATCAAAACCCATTTTTTAAAAATATTTATATATTTATAGAGGAATTTATTAATTTATTTATTTATTCATCTGTATGAATTTATTTATGTATTTATTTATCTACATAATCCATCTATTTAAATTAAGACTGGTTTTAGGTATTTATTTATATTTATGTTTATTTATCGACGTATTTATATATTTGTTTGTTCATATTTATGTATTTATTGATGTATCTATTTATCTAAATTAAATTGAAGTGGAAAATAGAAATCAGATCAATAAATAAATATAGAAATTACATAGAAACCTAGATATGTGAATTGATGCATAAATATTTGTAAATCCAATAAAAAATTAATAAATACGATTTAATTTTTTTTTCATACTATTAAAATTCCGAATTTGGTATTATATAATTGCGTTCTGCATTAATTTATTCAATTTTAGGACCATTTCAATATTTTATTTTGAAATCCGATTTACCCTCAACTTCTAACTCCAACCCTGATTCGACTCACAACGATACTATGTAAATGAAATCCGCGTAACCCTTTTCTTATAAAAAGTGAATCTCGATCCGTCAATGCGTGAATGGAAAAAAAACTATAATGAATCTTACAATTTGTAACAATGAAGCTCAGACTTTAGACTCAAGTTTAGACTTTAGACTACTTGTACACAAACCGCAGGTGATCCTCAATCCTCCCATCATTTCAAAATTCAAAGAGCTACGCTACAACGCAGAAACAAAAAAAACTACAATAATTCAAATGATTCGTTATCCTGATCCTGATTAAAAACCTATGCTTTTTATGTACCAACGACTAGACCAAAGAGCAAGGTACTACGCAACGCATCTCCAGTTCAATGGGTAGACGAGTAACTAGAGTAGAAAATGTTCCATTGTCACAAATCACAATACTCACAAATATCAAAGCATCTCAGATCTTTGATGAAGAAGAAAAGGATGATTGAATCTTTGTGGCTCTGTCTACAGGGCTGCTCACAGCCAATTTACTTCATTTTTTTTACATCCCATTAATTTAATTCCTTGTTGTTTCAGACCATAATTAGAAGAAATTGTGCATTAGGTACAAAAGATCTGTCAAGGAGAACAATTCCTAAGATTACATACCCAAACTAGGAATTCAAAGTTAAATCCTGTAGCACCTGACCTTGAGACCTGTCCGTGTCATGTTGCTTTTAATTCTTAGAAACTAACCATTGTAAGTGGATTGGATTGGATTGAATATCAAAAGGCCTGCTGGGGTTTTGGGATATAAAATATGCATTATGCATATCCTAGTGGGTCCTAATGACTTGTATTTCATTTTTTTGCCTAAGTAGATTAAAGCTAGGCAAAAATGTTTCCACATGGCAAGGGTATGACGGAGCAGAACGGGCTATAAATCAATAACTTAAAAATTCGTGCCTTTAATGGGATATCTAATACTACCAAGCTCCAATGTGCAATTTACTATTAACATATTAAAATACCAAATCAATACATAAAACAAAAGTGAAGCATGACACTGCTCCAAGCCTTAGCTTCCACTTCTCATGGTTCAAGGTGAGGTATATTAATTGAACGCTGTACATAGATACGTATCGCTTGTACCAATATTATGACACAGCTGATCTTAATCTTACGCTTTTATAATGAACTAAATATTTTGCCCATGTGACGAATTTCTTAATTATCCTTCGGCTTCGACTCCACATTCCAAATTCCAAGAGCCGTGCATGACGAGTCACTCTGAGTTAAATATGACCGTCAAAAATGGTTTAGATTTTAACTACCTTCGAATAAGTGCTAAAAATCTGCATCAAACGCCATTTGTTGACATTGCAAAAAATGCAGATGCAGAGGGTTTTGTTACAACGAACGACGTATATCAAGATGACACGAACCTATTCAAAAATATTGACATCACAATAGGCGTGCATTCTGTGACACTTGTCACTTGTCACGCTCTGGAATGAATGAATCTTGACTTGAGCACGTGACGCTGGAGGCCATAAAAGCCGCAGAAATGGCGTACGGCGCATTTACACCGAATTTTTGCAGAGAAATTTGGTGAAATTGGCAAAGTGGTGTATAGGCAATCTAGAAACGGCAAATTAACACTATAGCCAATTCAAGGTCCTCCAAAACTCGATATCCAATCGAATCCAGTTCATTGGGTCTGATTAATAGCTAAAAGCCTGATCGTATCTTGTGTTAAACGCCCATACTATACTGTAGCACTATATTTGAACTCAACTCCCAATTGCGTCACAAATTTGTCCTTTTCAAAGTCAAATGTGTGCAATTTGGAACACAATAGACGGAGCTCAAGCTCATTTTACAATGTCAGAATGAGCGATCTTTATCTGCACATAAAAATATAAATTTTGAGGTAGCAATGTCAAAATAAATAACCAATCCCAAAATCTGAGCAAACCAAGTTCACAGATGTGGGTCCAAAGTATAAACAAACTAATAACTTCACAGCTAACAACGTATCTGATTTTTTTTGCACTAGTATCCATTTATTACATATTATTGTATTTTGTATTTTTACAATACAAAATCCAGCAATATAATGGATTAAGTTCCAGCAGATCCACAGAGATCCGGTCCCATACAAAAATGACATTGTTAACCTTGACTTTGACGGTAAAAAATTCACAAACAAACTCAACTGATGTAAATTATTTTGGAACTCGGAATCGTGCAGGTGCAAAAATATGGAATTATATAACGTCATAAATACAAACGTTTAGGCACCGCCAATGATACGAAGTACTGTCATCCATAAATTGAACTGATTTAAAACTTATATAAGTAACGCATGTTACAGTATGTGCAATTCAGGCCCTTGACCACACGAAATACCATCATTCAATTCAAAAAGTGTCATTCTGTTTCTGTTATTCAATTCACATTAAAATGGCTTTGTTGAAATATTCATACAAACCAAACAATTTAGAGCATTGATCGATTTACACTTGATTTACGTCAATTTCAGCAGAAACTGTGAAAGACATTCGACATTCAACGTCAGCTCATTGTCAAGTTCCGAATTGAACGATGACAATTTTGTGCTAAATGAATCTATTATTTAAAGTCAGCCACTACTTTCCATGTAACAAAATTTTAATTAAATTTTTAAACATCGTGCAGCCACCTCTGACCTGTTGCAGCTAATTACGAGACAGCCGTCAGAGTTACTAAGTACTAATGCAGGAATCAACAAACATCAGTCAACCCGTCCTGACACATTAATCTGTCATTGCGTCAATAAACTTTTCTCCTACATATTTTGTCCTTCACATTGAAAAAACAACAATAAAGGTTAAACTTGTAATTTATTATCGAGTAATATAACAGATGCATTCCTAACCCACGACCTACTCGAACTTTGAACTTAACATAATCTGGAGTACTTTACATTAAATATTATACTTAACTTGTAATTGTAAATTGTAACACAATAAGGATAATGCATAGTGTCGTGTGACATTTAATTTCAAGAGGCATTTCTGTATTTATATAACCAATCTTTAGCGAGATTTTGCCATGCTCCATAATTAGCTCCTTTAAATTACAGACATTTTCCTTGTTTACAATCAGCTGGGGTTGGGTTTTTTGCTTATCAGTCGTCGCGAATGCCTTGTCACACGCCGAGCATATGATTAACGTTGAAGATTAGCAGTTAAAGCTTACAGTACAACTAATTTGATTATGTATTTTTCCTTCTGTCTGCACTTTATCAATCACTCAAAAAAACGCCACAACGTACAACTTATGCCGTTTTCCTGTCGACACGCGGCTGAATTGCTGCTTACAGAACGTAGTTTTAATCAACGTTTTAGTTTCTGCGAATGAAACTACGATAATTTAATTGGATCTATAAACGTTAAAAAGTCTATTTTTTTCATATTCTAATTGCAAAATTACAAATATATTTCTTTAGGACAATTCCCACATCGTTATTCGTAATCTGCAAGGCTTCATAATTAGAGGAACTTCAATTTTTATGATTTAGAACGAAACAATGAGCTTTGTATTGTAATCTGCATACTGGACTTTAATACTTACTAATAAAAAAAATTATTGTACAGGGTGGGCGGTTTTAAACCAAGCAAACGAAATTAATTTCTAAATTTTTCGAATTATTTTTTGACATACAAGGACCAATCGTTCCTTAAAAGGCAGTAGACAGTAAATTGTCCTATATTTTATCGCCGTTGCTATGCACTTTCGTCTTTGACAACGCAATGCTATTTTTTCATTAGAAAGATAATCTGGCTGATGAACCATGTACTGTATTAAACACTGAACTCGTAATGCAATTGTCTGGTTACCTGACTCATCATTTAGCATAATAATTAATAATCAATAAAAATTAATGGAAACCAGTCGAACATTTCCATGATCCATGGGTTCAATTGACTTGATCACTATATCGTTAACCAATGAACATAAAAGATAATCGATACGAGTTTCGAGAGTTATGTTATTGACCAACATGCATCAAATCATATCTTAAGCCAAGCCTGAAAAATTCCTGAACATGGAACATGCTATGATTATATACCGGATTAATGGAACAGTTACCATGCAAATTATTCATAATGGAAAATCGCTGACTGGACACTGGACTGGAGATACTATGAGACAAACATCCTATGAAACTTCCAACTTCCAAAAATTGAAATGCTATAAGTACTCATAAATGTCCCCATTTCTAATATCTAGCACAAACTAAAACATTATTCCTGACACACTAATAAAAGTCAGAAGCCCTACAACGACTCCGCCATGACCATGGAGTTCTGTCTTCTTGACAGACAAACCCCAAACAAAACATAAATATTTTATATGACCACAACTGACGGAGCGTGGCTAAAACTAGAGATTCAAAGATTGAAGATTTAAGTAGCAGCTAAGATACACAAAGCACTAAGTATTTACATTTCCACCAAGAAAAGAAGCCTACAGACACACACATTTCACTTTTTACAATTGAGTCGGAACGCAAAAAAGGCATCATGAAATATTTACACACATTCGTACACTGTTTGTGCTCTTCAACTTCAAAGTCTTTGGAATCTTTGAAACTTCACACAAGAAAGGCATGCTTTGCGGATGACAAGACATGAAAGATGGTTCAGTGGAGTGGAGTGGGACATCATGTTGACAACCACAGAAGAACAGATGAAATACGCCATAAACCCCAATTGAATCAATAAATAATAAGCAAGTCCAAATACAAGTCTAACATTGAGATGGCTAACATTCAAGAAAAATTGCGCACCTTCGCCTTAGCTTTAACTTTCGAGCTTTTAAAAATATTCTTTAATCATTTATCAAAACATTATGGTAGGAAAGGAAACAAATAACCTGACCTCTGTACTTTCTTTCCCAATGATTTGACTTAAATATGTCATATTTTTGTGCATTTCATTCTCCGTCAATTTCGTCCCAGACAGACGCCAGCAATTTGCAATTTTTAAAGTCGAAAGATAGCTCGCGGTGGAATTGTTTAATGAAAGCCACTTGTCACATCCTACTACGTAAGAAAGCTAACCTCTGTTAAGTTATAATTCTAAGAAATGTGATAAGTGACATCCCATAAGAATGTTTTATGTGTATGTGCTGCCACCTGTGGTTTGGAAATTTGCGACCCTTATAAAAGTGATTTGAAGTGATTAAAACCGATTAAAACCGATTAAAGCCGATTAAAACCTATTTTTGGAAGTAGAATTAGAAATATTAAAAATATATGGACAAAAGTTATCAATAATTCGAGTGAAGGGTTGAATAAATTGTAAATTAAAAACTGTTGGATATATTGTACTAATTTCAAAAGCAAACGAATAAAATTAAGTAATCAAAAATCAAATGCAGAATCAAAACGCACTTGATTAGCTCGTCAGCGAAATTCAATTTTGCTTATTCAAATAAAATGAGGCTAGTGACTCAAAATGGACTGAAAATATGATTTTAATCACCATGATTTAAATCACTTGATTGTACCACCAAACCCTGTACATGACCAATGACCAAGCTCAATTGACCTGAAGTTCAACCACTACTCTACTCGGTCAAATTGACCAGACCGAATTGACCGAGAAATATTGAAGTACAACTGATGCTGATCATTTCATTATTCTCAATTCTCAATCTCAAGCCTAAAGAAAAGGAAGGCAAGGCAACAGGAGCTTAATCTTCCTAACCCTGCCAACTCACTCTTCATTAAGTAAAAAGAGATTAAACTGTTTTAATGAACAGAGTAAATGATAGAATATGTCATAAACATAGTTTCAAAATTTTCATTCTCAGGAGATGACATTCTGCTTTTATCGTATTTGGCAATAATAGTAACTCTCAGTTTAAGCCGATCCCAGCTATAAGAAGCATATAAGCATATCCAAACACCTAGCAGGAAAATGAGGCCAGGGTATTCGACTCTAGTTTATTGAATGAGCTCAATAATTCAGAATAAAAGACTTTATTTGATACATAAGTTCGAAAGAGTTCAAATTAAAAGCGCAACATTGTTGAATGACCTTTTCGAAGCTTTTGGCATGACCACAACGATGGTTTGTTGTGAGGTGGAGGTTCAATAAAAAATATACATTCTCAAGTACGAGACACGAATCTAGATGCAGTTGGCTATACAATGTAAGGTACAGGGTGGATCCCAGAATTGTCCCACCCCTTGCGATTTACGTTTTACGTAAAAATGTACGTAATTTTTTGGTTCTTCAAGCCGTTACAAAAATTCAAGAAAACTTCAAGTCATAATCTATCATTAATTTTTTTGAACAGATCAGTGGATTCTCCTAAATTCAGTGGTTCTAAGCGGAAGAATTATCGGGAGTCCACCCTGTACAATGCAATACTTGCATTCAGTTGTTTCTAAGCTCATTATCATGCACGCATGAAGACTTTAGGTCAGTAATTGAGGTTCCAATTCAGTTAACAGGCATAATTATACGTAACATTAAAATGCATGCGTGGAGTAGAGAATAGAAGAAAATGCATTTCATTTATAAACTCATCACTCAAATCCAATCAGCTACACAAGAATACTCAATACTTTTAAGATCTGAGTTACCTTTTACCTTGCACCTCCATCCACCAAAGTCAAGTTATCAAGCAGGTTATGTATTTTCCTTCATGCATATAGCCTACATACATTGTATTGTAACTTTATGACTTTTCAATTTCAAATTACACGTTACAACACTTTGGGCTCTGGGCACAAAGCCCTATGTACACTTTAATAATCTTGAGCCCCAAAGTGCACATGAGAGTGAGAGTGTACTATACATATGTACGTGTGGAAAGACATTGAATTTTGAGATTTAAAAAGAAACCCAAAAAAACCTCGACCAAATTGAAAGGATTGACCTTCAGAGTCATAAAATCATTCAGATTAGCATTTATTGGTACATAACTTTATGTTTTAGCTGAAAGAGTCGATGATCACTTTACTACAATTAGAATTCTGTCCTTGTTTCCAATCAAACTCTTCAGAACAATGGTATTCAATGGTCTGTGTGCTGAATGCAGAAATACTTCAATTAGTTAGTTTTGACGAACTAAATGTTAGAATACTTCGTGACGCTTATTCGCTGAATAACAATTTTGATCGGAACTTTGGTTATTATTTCAAAATTACATCAGATCACTGTCGGTTATGGTAGCGTGCGCATTTAAAAGAAAGACACAGACATAAGTTCCAATTTGGCATAAGTCACATTTTTATCATTTTCAAAATATCTTGATTTACGAACAGCGAGCAATATTTACAAACCCTTTCATTTAATTCTTACCAGGGATTGGCAAAAAATGCATCTGCTTAATAGGTAATACTCAAAAATGTGGCGAATACTTCTTCAAATACTCATCAAATTGACAGAAGACTTCTGTTAAAACCAGGGGTTAAAACCAATACTTTAGTACGAAACAAATTGGCAAAAACTGTCCAATATTCTCAACTTTTTATATGCTTCAATTTTAGACCAAAAGGTCTTATGGGATGGTCCTGTCTGTCCGTCCGTCTGTCCGGGATTTTTCCGGAAGCAGACGCA
>JAQFYU010002477.1:0-11821 GCA_034694905.1 Ceratophysella granulata
AACATGTGTGTATTTGGGGCCTGGAGGTCGGTCACCACACTACACAACTGTTGTGTACTTGGTAGCGAAGTGGTTAACCCGTGATAAACTATATTTTGGCCGCTTGAGTAATCTTTAACCCGCGATAAACAATATTTTGGCAGCCATAATACATCTTTTGTCTGGAATATTAATCTCTTTGCCCGAAAAAAAATTGCCCGCCGTAGTACATATTTTTTCCGCCATGGTAATCTTTAACCCGCGATAAAAGATATTTTGCCCGCCGTAATAGATCTTTTGCCCGCCGTAATACATCTTTTGCCTGCCGTAATACATCTTTTGTCCGCCGTAAGTCATCTTTTTTCCGCCATAATAATTTTTAACCCGCAATAAAAGGTATTTTGCCCGCCGTGCCATAATAATCTTTAACGGGGGATAATAAAGATATTTTGTGCGATGTAATACATAATTGGTCTACCGTATAATCTTTAACCCGAGATAAATTAACTTTCGCCCGCCGTAATTCATCTTTTGTCCGCCAAAAGAATCGTTAAATTATATTTTGCCCGCTATATATTATCTTTTACTCGCCATAATTATCTTTAAATCTGCATTAATATATCTTATGCCCGCCATAATAATCTTTAACCCAGGATAAATTATCTTTTACTCGTCTTTATACATCTTTTGCTCGTTATAATAATGTATAACCCGCTATAAACTATCTTTAGCCCGCCGAAGCCGAAGTAGGTATATTTACCCGCCGTAAGACATTTTCCTCCGTCATAATAATCAATTACCAACCGTAATTCATTCTTAGGCCACTATAATGCATCATTTTGTTCGCAATAATACATCTTAAGTCCACCGTAGTATAATTGCCCGCCATATACGTCATAGTGCTAACGCAATTAAACACCCTTCGCACATCAGCGACAGTACGTCACAGTGCATTAAAGTCATATTTAACCCTCTAAAATACGGGGAAACGAGTCAAACGCGTAAGCATTTGGGCGTATGAAAAGTGATCCAATAAGTATTGAACTTGCTTATTACGAATAACGAAGCCAAACTAGAATTAACTTACAATAGGTTGCTACTGTAAGATGAAAATTATCATAAAAAATATATAAAAGTTGAACGGTTGTGTTGTGACTTGTGATTGTCTAAAATTAGGTACGTACAAAGTAGGTGAAAAAAGCCTTCTTCTTTGGTAACCGAAGTAATCCATGGAATTTTTGCCACCTGATTTTGTGCATAGAGATTTTTGGGTGACTCGGTCAGAAACGCTTCTTTACTTGGAGGTTCCAACACGGGTGAAAATAGGACGATTGGCAGCGGGCCCCAATCCTTTGAAAAAATTACATTTATCATCAAAATATTTATGATTTCAACTGTATTTATAAATAATCAAGGGAAGACCACGTTGGAGCTTCAGTGCTGATTTGTTCAAAGCTCTAAAAATGTGTTAGCCTATCAATCAGTTAATTTATACGTAGTTCAGCTTACCAAGAGATTCATCTGATTACTGACTAGAAACACTGGATTTCGTTTCCGGAGACATTTCATGGTGGCTGAACTTGTCTGCGGAACTTGTGGATTCACTTGTGGACAGTTCATCCTCTTGGCAAGCTTATTCGTAATTCCCAAAGCTCTTTCACGTGTTGATAAAGCCCAGTAGTTCATTCCATTTCCACTTAGAGACATTGCAGCCTGGAAGTAGTCTTGAGTTGAATTTGACATCATGTGAAAATGGGAACATGCACCACCGGCCGAGTGACCCATAATCGTCACTCGATTTCGATCTCCACCGAATTTGGCAATATTGTCATAAACCCTGGAAATACGCAATTTTTTAAAATGATAAAAGCAATAAATGTGTGTATTAATTCAAATATATAAAAATATTTACCATTTTAGAGCTAAGCGTTGATCCTTAAGACCATTATTTCCTGGGCTCACTTCGTCTCCAGTGCTCAGAAACCCTTGAAACAAATGAATTTCGATGATTAATTGTCAAAATAAACGAATAATGCTATAAATGCACTTGCAATTTGAGTTAGCTCACTTGCCAATTAATAGCCTTTAGAAATACTAAATAATAATTTGCATTTTAATGAAAAGTTGATAATAATCTCAGGATTACAGATTACATCTGTACAAAGGTATGGATTTACCTAAGACGCCCAATCTGTAATTAAAACTGACTAGAATAATGTTTTTGGACAGAAGGTAAGCTGGTCCGTACAGCGCTCCAGATCCATACAGAAATGCTCCGCCATGTATCCATACAATAACAGGTAGACCAGGTCTACTGTGCTCAGCATCTGGGATCTAATCGAATAAATCATTGGATATTTTGATCTATTAACCTAAAACTACGAAAATAAAAATTGCACAATGTTTCTAAGAATCTACTACTATATTTCAAGAATTGTGTCTAGTTCGCCCAAGATTATTAATTTTGTGTACCTGCGAAGAATACACATTTATGGTGAGACAGTCTTCACGCCCAACTGTTCGGTAGATTGCCAAAGGATTTAGTTGAAGACAGATTGGACCCGGTTTGAGAGCCGGAAATACACCTTTCCAGGGTGATACTGGAATTGGTGGCTAAAAATATAATATTTCAAACGAGCTCAATCAAAATTTGCGGGATTGATTAAAACATGATTCTAATTTAAGTCCGTATACCAATTGTTCAGAATAAATTGCGTACTCGGGTTAATGCTGGGTCACACCTGATTTAAACCGTTATAACACATTATGTGAAATTTTGATTTTGAAATTAGTTTTGAATGACGTTGAAGTTCACGCTAAATAATATATATAATTTACAATTACGTACGACCTCCGTTCGTAAAGTATGATTTTTTACGTACATTTGTTTAAAACGTTGAAAGATGCCTCTGAGGTTAGCAGCTGAAGAATCGGCATTTTTAAATGAGTCAGGCGGAGTAGACAATTATTATGACATTATGTCCAATTGAAATACTGATATTTATGATTTATGATACGGGGAAACACTTTTTGACAATATATTAACTATGATTGAGCCGAACTTCCAGTTTCGGATGTTTACAGTATTGCCAAACCGAAATAAATGCTTTTGATTTTGACATTTGGTTCTTCTCACAATGAACCGATCAATTTGTCTACAGATTTTCATCGTAATTATTAATTACACTTAAAAAGATGATTTCGTCATAATTTAAATTTTGCTGCAGATTTAACGACCGTTTCAAAATATACTGAGAATCAATGTGTTTGCGTGGAAACACGCAATAACAGCTAAAATCAACAAAAACAGCTAGAATAAAAACAGCTAGAAAAAAAACAGCTACGCGGTAATAACCTCAGAGTGCTGAATATATACATGAATATATATCATGCAAATTCAACACTCTGAGGTAATAACAGCTACGCGATATTTTAATTGCCTAATTTTACTTTTCATTTTATAGCAAACTCCATCAATCGAAACCCTAAAAAATTGATAAAAAATTGAATTTTTTATGTTTTACAACGTTTCCAAACTGAAAACAATGTACTTCATAACCGTTTATATCTAAACTACATGGTCGTTCAATTTTGCGAGTAATTTTTAAGATTTGCTTAAATTACACTTCAAATCGAACCACGTACTTCACCTCTTTAAATTATTTGCTATTCACTTTAAGGTGAAAGCAAACGAACCCATTACAATGTTGCCAAATTGAATACATTTTGCCTTGATGGTCATGCGAAGCATTAGACGTTCAATTTAGCCACAGATTTTCATGGTCCGTTTAAATAACACTAAAATTCGGACAAGGTCACAGGCCATAAACTTAGTAGCACGAGTTTCCAGAAGGTTTGTATTTTTAACAACAGAGATCTCAACTTGAAGATTGAAGTACGTACTTTAAACCGATTGGATCCGATCGGTGGTTGAGCATAGGGAATTCCTTCAAAGGCAAAGAACCTTTTTCCATTAACACTCCTCATAAAATAACCCTCAACTTCACCAGATCCCAAAGAGATTCTAGGTGAAGGTCGTCTATTGTCTCCAAGATCCGTTTCAGTCCGTCCAGCCCATTCAGCCTCCCTTGGCCCTAATTCAGCTAAAATCTCATTTTCACTCTGGATTTCCGGAGGTCGAAACTGAGGGTCACATGGAACAATGGCACAGAGTAAATTGAACAAATAAAGTGATGTGACGAGAACCATTTTCAATTTTGAATTGGTCACTTAGAAGAATAATTAGCAGAACGTTTGAGAAAAACTTGGGAATTTAAATTCAGAGAAGCGAACAAGTTGAGGCATTTTTCTGCGTGTTTACGTGATGGCCTGGTTCCAGTTTGAATCTGGTCAACTTCTGGATTTCATAGTAAAGAAAGATTGATTGAGCTTACTAAACTGCTAACGAAACTATGCATGCGAGTGACGTGAGAAATCAAGAGTCAAAATTAAGGCATAAAAATTAACTTGTGAGGGAAGCTGCTTGGGAAGAATTTGCTGGAGGTTAATTGGATGGGAATTCTTGGGATTCAATGTCAAGATAGGCTAAACGAGTTACTTACATTGTAGGTTAGCTTTTTAGCATAGTATTTACCTGAGACTGGTTTTGTGGAGATGGAGAGTAACACGTTTAATTATTTATTTGTTTTTTCTCGTATATTCATAAACTAGCTAATGACAGCCAGAAATTATTGAAAACATAGTAGTAGTACTACGTTGTGATTTGTGATCCACATGCGGAATCCTCACCCTTTTTTTATTGTGTTAAAAACTCAAGGAAAATTGGGATATATGGTGCAGTGCAGCTCACAGCGAATTGGATATATAATTTGAACATTCAATTCAGCTTCCTGGATTTAAACAAATTACAGAAGCCGCAAGGTTACGATTTTTTACGCAAATTGCATTTTGCATTGCTAACTGTATAATTTAGGTTTAAAGTAATGAGAAAAGTATGTTTTTCTTTTAAAAAAAATTAGAGATACAGGGTGACCCTCCGACTAGTTCCCCATTTTGAAGCATTCCTTCTTACAAGCAAGCGTCGTTGAGACTGCATCATCAGGAACAAAAATTAGGATTACGTTGACATGAACGATTCACCCTAACAACGAGGAGGTCTTCGATTCTTGCACTTTAAATTTTGAAATGCTTCGAAATTCACGCCAAAAAAGTTGAAATGACGCCTTGTCGACAGAATGCTTATTTTTTAAATGTTAGTCCGATGACCGCACAAAAGATTGAAATGCACGAATTGGGCTGAAATAACTTTCATCACAGGTAAAGTAATATAGCTTAAGTTTCATTTCAGCAAAGAAATTGGGCCAAAATAAACATTTCAACAATTTCTATTAAAAGAAGTTGGTATTTGCAACTAAAATTTACACTGAGGCTTAGTGATTATTTATTATTTCGTTTCCTATGGTGTTCAGTCCAATTAATTCATTCCTATAATATTCTAGCTTTTCCAAAGAAATTCGAAAACTTATGAAACTACCCTCGTGTATTCAACAGCACTTCCTAATTATATACTACATTTCCGTCTTTGGTTGAACTGTTAAGTGAGTCACCCTGTATTTGCACCCATACTGCGTAAAAGTGTACATTTACTTGATTCACATCAGAAGCCAATATAAGTGCGGCATATGCAACATTAACTTAAAGGTCCATAAATAAAAATAAAAACTATATCTACGATTAATTCCAATGTGCATGGTCAACTGGCTCACCCTGAAATGTAGCCCACCTTCTGCATATTCTAAGGTTGGCATGATCTGATCATCCGTCTTAAATATATGCATATCTGACGATACGGTTTTAACCCACAGCATAGTCCATTCCCAATCCATTATCCACTACTCCTTCACTACTCCTCCACTATTGATACAATTGATACATTTCAATATTAATGAAGTTAAACAGAAACTTTGCAATCCGTAATAAAATAATTCACCTTAATCCGATTCAAGCCGCACACATAATGCTAAAAGTATGTTAATTGTTAATTGTATGAATTGACTGTTTCGTTGTCGTTGTATTGCATCGTCGTCGGTGCGTGTCGCGTGTAGCGTGCTGCACACATTTTAATACTTCACAGTACAGCTAACGGTTCATTTCATTTATGGAGGTAAATATGTAGTAGGATAACGGTTCCGTTTAATTAAATTATTGAATTATAAGTATTTAGAGTTACGGCATTGGCATGATTGCATGGCTTGACCCTTGCATACGAGTACAGGTTAACTGCGTGTGACGTGTTACATGTGAAGTGATGCAGTAATGTCAAAGATTCAACATAATGCAACAGCATTCAAATCAGGGTTAATTGAAATGTCAATTATTTGCTTATTGCTAAATTGACCAACTCATCATTAATATAATAATTATACATGTCCAGTTTCAAGTATGCCGCAACCGGCGTTGCATTGCATCACCGTGAAACCTAAAATTAGACAATGCATTTACATGTCCAATCTGTCACCTAGTTTCATCATCCTAAAGATCCAGAAGCTCGTGCAGATCACCACTCGACGTTGACACCATCTCTCTTGGAATTGTGTCAAACTCGACTGGAAGATTTCCATTTTCCATGATCAAAATTAGCTAACCTGATCAGCGGCAACAATAGACACTTCATAATTCTCAATGCAATTGTTTCACAGAGTTTCACTTACATTTACATTCCAGCAGCTTAGTCGAGCAGCTTCAGCTTCCGTTTTTGCAAATAATCCCAGTTTTCGGAATATTCATACATTTAAAACAATGTCTTCAATTTCTGCAAGTGCTCCACCATCTAGTCTTACTACTGGACTCTTCCAAAAAGTTGTTCTTGTGACAGGTAAACGAAACAAACTTAATTTAGTTAATGACCTATGACCTTTGCATGTGCATGAAGTTATTTCTTTGTTTAAAAAATGCACATTATAATTTATGTACATTTAGATGTTTCGAGCAATACTTAAGTACCATTTTATATATGTGAAGGTGCAAGCAGCGGAATAGGTCGATCAGCTGCAATTGAATTTGTGAAAAACGGTTGTCGCGTGGCAATTACTGGGCGGAATAAGGAAGCATTGAATGAAACGTCAACTCAATGTGTTACTGCAGCCCCTGAGAAAAGTAACACAGCTGCTAATGTAAGTTAATTAACTCGACTCGAGTTATGAAATTTTCACATAGAAATTGACACACGCTACATTTTATGATGTCTGAATTATAACCAATTTTGTTAATTATTGTATGCAGATTTTCGAAATAGTCGCAGACCTTCAGAATGCGGATGACTGTAAACGGATAATTGAGGAAACTGTAACTAAATTCGGTCAACTGGACGTTCTGGTCAATTCAGCTGGAATTCTAGTCCCAGGCTCAATTGAGACTCTGTCCCTGGAAGACTATGACCGACAAATGAATGTAAACACGAGGTCAATTTTCATTACGACCCAGACCGCCGTGCCGCATCTGAAGAAGACGAAGGGGAATATTGTGAACGTATCCAGTGTCAATGGCCTCAGATCGGTAAGAGCTCAATTAAGCGATGTACTTACTTTAATTATGCAGATGCACGAACGGTTGACGTTGACAATGTATGCTTATGCCTTGTCACTTTACAATTCATTCACAAAACAATAAACAAAACACTACAGAAGTACTGATGCAATGTTTACAGTTTGCAGGGGTTCTGTCATACAACATGAGCAAGGCAGCTTTGGACCAGCTCACCCGATGCGTGGCCCTTGAATTGGCTACTGCCGGCGTTCGTGTCAATTCTGTCAATCCTGGAGTGACCATCACCAATGTTCACAGAAATTCTGGAATGAATGAGGAACAGTACCAGAAGTACGAGTTACAAAACATGATTTATGTATTGGATGAAGCATGATTGCTGATTGCGAATATATACAATATTTCTCGATTTTTATAGGTTCTTAGAACATTCAAAGTCAACTCACGCTCTGGGACGAGCTGGTTCACCGGAAGAAGTTGCAAAATCCATTGTTTTCCTTGCCTCGAATGAATTAGCTGGGTTCATGACCGGAGTCACACTCTCCGTTGACGGTGGACGTGGGGTCATGTGTCCTCGATAAAATCAAATCACATCAGAAACTGAAGCTTTTGAAACTGATGAAATATGAAACGTTTTACCCTGGTCATTCACAGAAATTATATGAAGCTTGAAATTCAATAAATTAGCATCCAATGCAATGTTGTACCTGTACTTGAGTAGTGCCAGTATCCTATATCGTTTTACTAAGCTATGAATTTTAATAGCTTTCATGAAATCAACATTTGCATCTGGTTTGCTGCATAATTGATTCTCTGATTGATTGAATGCCTTTTGTTTCAATGTCACTCATGAGTTACATCAATAATTACATTACAGGTAAATTCATAAGATTTGTCAAAGGCAGCTCCAGCTGGTTTCCGCATGTACTCCTAATTGAATTCTCAAGATATAACTTTGTAGACATTGGAAATGCGTTTGGTTATCGTTGTTGCTACTTTTTGCATATCAATTAACCTTCTATTTTCCTGGCTTCAAGCCCTCCCTAGTCCATCCCCCGTCAGAAACTCCATTGACGACAAGGCTTTGCGAATTTCCGCAGGCCATCGCCCCTGGACCCTGCTCTGTCACCGCCATACGTGTAAATGTGGGTCAATCATAGAAGGACTGAGTTGTCGTCAGAGTGCCGGTAGATTCTTACGTGTCACCGAAATCAACGACATGCTGAAGCTTTCCTTACTTCCCTGGTCCAAGGACAAGTGCCTCCTGTGGGAGGCAACCTGTGTCAACATCCTTGCCAATAATTATCCGCCTCCGACCAGTTTGACCTCAGGATCTGCAGCAACATCCGGTGTCCATGTAAAAAATATAACGAATACAGTGATTAATTATTGCGAATTGCGATCCACGCTTCAATGCTTCCCAGTAAACTAATTGACACACTATATTATTTCATATTTGATATTATTACCTATTTAATATTTGAATTTTTGATACATGTCCAACATTTATTGTGATGTTAAAATTGAGAATTGAGCAAACAATTCAATTGAATTGCCTACAGCTAAAGTAATAAATTGGATTTACATTGGATTCACTCGCACTCACGTCAAAATGACATTTTGAGGTCTTATTAGATTCGACATAATTCCATAATTCTGCGTATAAAATTCAGTTCAGACATTTCCTTGCACACAAAACGGAGTAATTTCTTGCCTTCATTGAATTCATCAATCAATCCCAATTGGATTTCGCTTTTCAATTGGATCCAGGTTACGCAATTGGGCTCTACTTCGTGAAATTCCAGCTTCGTAATTCTTAAATAATTTGGCCTGGCGAATTTGAATCAAATATATGACCGACCAGTGAAATTAAGAATGTTGATCAATAAAGCTAGTTTAATTATATTAGCATTTTGTGGTATCAGTTACTCAAGCGTTGTGCCATCACTGAGGCTGGAACATGCGGCATTCTTGCCAGCCGTAAGAATATTTCAAAACAACTTGAAATAGTAATTCAAAGCAGTTAAAACTAGTTCTCTGCTTTCTATAAAATATTGTCCGTTCGAGCTACTTAATTTTACAAATTAGAAATACAAACACGATGTGTGGGAATAAGCCACAATGAGTTACAATTTATAACTACATTCACGATTTCTAATTTGTTTGGCAATAAATCACAGGAAATTGGGATTCACGATGATGCTGTGCATGGACCAATTCCAGGAGAGCCTTTGAACCCATCCGAATTTGTCGAAGCAAGATCCTACGGTAAATTAAAACCCGTAATAATTTTCGAAAGCTTACAAAGCTCAAAATCTGCACTTATGGCAAATGATTTTTCGACATATAAATATAATTTGATAAACGTTATAATACTTATGTACAGTTGACATAAAGGAACTGGACCGTGGTCAACGTGTCTACAAAAATGAAGAATTATTCACACAGAGTGTCATAAATGCTGAACGAAATGGCCTCACAGATGAACGGAGAAGATGGCCAAAATCCGGTGACTTTGTCTTCATTCCTTACATGATTTCAACCAAGTTTGGTAAGAATAACCAACAAAATGAAATATGAACTAATGCACTTGTGGATTTGACCAAAAATTTGTTTACATTTGTGCTGAATGCTGAATATTAACGAATTTTGCAATAATTCCTTTTTGTAGACAAGCGACAACGACTAATAATAGTAACCGCTTTTGAGGATTTTCATGAGAACACGTGTCTTCGATTCGTACCACGCGTGTCACAAAAGGACTACATTTACATTATTCAAGGAAAGGGCTGTGACAGTGATGCGGGACGGATGGGCGGAGAACAAACTGTGTCACTTGGGGAAGGCTGCGACTACACGGACACTGCTATTCATGAACTGAATCATGCTGTGGGATTTTGGCATGAGCAGGTACTGTTCGCAAAACAAAATTTGTAAAAAATCAGAAGCTTAGATTAAATACATTTTTGCTCGAATTTGAACAGAATCGGCCGGATCGGGATAATTACATTACCGTTCTGCTGAACAACGTGCTGCCAGGTTAGTTGTATGCAAAATTAATATCAACAATCAACATTGAAACAGCAGATGCCATATTTTTTTGATTTTTTAGAAAACCGTTTCAATTTCGACAAGATGAGTCCCAGAGCACTCTATGCCTTTGGCCAAGAGTACGACACGAATTCTATTATGCACTACGACAAGTATGCATTTTCCAAGGACATCAAGCGACTTCCGGTTATGATTCCTAAAATTCCGAATGATCAGATGGGTTTGGCAAAGAATCTTTCACCAGTAAGTTGACATGTGTTCAAGAATTTGTTGCTCAAAATAAAAAAGAGGTGAAAATTAATATTTTTTGGGTGATTTTAAATAAACGAAGGTTTTCTACAACTAGCAGTACAATATATGCAATCCGTGCATGGCACGATATTGTATGAAGAATAATTCAATATTTTTTCACAGCGAGACATTGCAAAAATTCAGCAAATGTATACCTGTCCGGCACGACAGCAACATAAACCTGTCCATCATAGGCCCAAATCGACACGGAAGGAAAATGAAGAATTTGGAGGTATTTTAATAAAATTAATTGCACAAATCTGGAATTTTGTTGAATTTTGGTCATCTAATTTATATTTAGAACGAATTTCGTTAGTATGTGAGGATCTTCATCAAAACTGTACATTGACAGCACGTCGTGATACGAGTTGCGAAACTAATTTATGGATGAAAGCGAATTGTAGAAAGGCTTGCAACTCTTGTGGTATTTATAATTTAAATCCAAAAATCCTTTCTACTTTTTGATAATCTTTAAAATGATTGTTAATTTGATTTTCTAGAATCCTGTGAAGATCTTAATGAAGAATGTTCCGATTGGGTTTCACATGGAGCCTGTGAGTCCAGCAAGCTTGCAGCCTACATGCGGCTCTACTGTCCCAGATCCTGCCAGTATTGTTGAATTGGAAATCTAATTTTGAAAGAAATGTTTTTAAATAAATTCTAATGCCGTTCAATAATAGAATTAAAGTTCAATCTAAGAATTTTACATATCAAAAATTAGTTTGCATCTGCCCGACTTCCAAAATTGTGTAGCGTAGCAGGTAGCACGTCTCGTCCGCCCAGGGCCCGTGCGAGGGTGGCTTTTGGTGGCTTCTGAAGCCAGGGCCGGGCCCCGAAGGGGGCCGGGCTGATCTGAAATATATTTTATTGAAATAGGTATTCCGTGGTGTCTTTGAATTTTAAATATTATACAACTTATTGTGGAGCTAGTTCAGATTCTGAACCTATAAGCTAGGGTAATTGGCATTTGTAATTGAAAACTATTTTTCAATTCGTG